>CM075733.1:90249082-90395701 GCA_037974335.1 Prionace glauca | reverse complement strand
TCACGTTGCTCACTGTGTCTCCCGCTCACTGCAGCCCCACTTTCATCTGTCTCCCAAATTTCCACACCCCGCCTCCCTATATCTCAGCCCTGCCCTCATGTCTCCAGTCTCGACTTCATGTTTGTCCAGGCCGGGCTCCTTGTCTCCAGCCCCATCTCCCTATGTCTCCAGCCTCGCCTCTAGTGTCTCCAGCCCTGACTTCATGTGTGACCAGTGCCGGCTCCCTCTCTCTCTTGGCCCACCTCCATGTCCGTAAGCCTCACCTCCCTGTGTTTCCAGCCCCACCTCCCGCTCTCTCCAATAGCCTCCCTGTGTCTCCAGCCCCACTTCCTTGTGGCTCCAGTCCCAATTCCATGTCTCCAGCACTGACTTTGTGTCTCTAGCCCCACCTCCTTGTGTCCCCAGCTCTGCCTCCCAGTATCTCCAGCCCCATCGCCCTGTGTCTCCAGCACTGCCTCTGTCTCCAGTCCTGTCTCCCTTTCCCCAGCTCTGCCTTCAGCCCCACTTTCCTCTGCCCCACCCTGCCTCCCCCTATCCATAGCCCTCCACCCACTGTCTCCAGCCCCATCTCCCTCTATCCCCAGCCCCACACCCTCTATGACTAGCCCCACCTGCTCTATCCCCAGCCACAGCCCATCTATGATCAGCCCCGCCTCCCTCTACCCCCAGCCCCGCCTCCCTCTACCCCCAGCCCGCCTCCCTCTACCCCAGCCCCGCCTCCCTCTATCCCCAGTGCCACCCCTTCTGTGATCAGCCCCACCCCTTTATCCCCAGTCCCGCCTCCCTCTATGACCCGCCTCAAACGATGATTTAACCCCAGCCCCGTCCCCTCTCTCCGCAGACCTGCCTTCCTCTATCACAAGCCCCGCCTCCCTCAAATCCCAGCCCCGCCTTCCTCTAAACTCAGCTCCACCTCTCTAACTCCATTCCCGCCTCTGGATCCCCAGCCCCGCCCCCTGCCCAGTTCTCGCGATAGCTCCTCTCTTCCCCCCTCCCCCACCGGGCCCGTTCTGCCGGCTCGCTCTGTGACGCGCTGGAAATAATTTGAAATGGCCGCCACGCCGAGCGGAGGAGAGAGGCTGTGAGTACCGCGGGGGGGAGGGAGAAGAGGGAGGGTGCGGGTAAGGGGGCCGGGACGGTCGGGGTGTGTGGGAGGGAGGGATAATAATAACCATCGGGACAACACCAATAAAGAACACCCTGCCTTCCCCCGGCCCTATGGACAGGCTGTGATTTACTGTGTGTGAGGCTGAAGAGGGGGGAAGCGGGCCGGCCTGGCGGGCGGGATGAATGAGGCGCGGGGCCTGAGGCCTCGCTACAAAAGGGCGGCGCCCCCTCCGCACCGCCCCCAGCCAAGAGCGACCGTTAACGAGCGCGCGAGGGGCCGCCCTGGCCGCTGGACAGGGACTGCCCCCCACCCGGTGGTCGGGGGGGGTGCAACGGTGCCGTGGTAACCAGCCCCGGCAATGCCATGGCAACCCCCTCCCTGACCCGCCCGGTGCGCGCGCAGCCCACTCCCCAGCCCGTGCCGACCTTCCAACTGTCAATCTGACCCGCCCACTCTGCTGTCAATCACCTCCAGCTGTCACTCCAACAGCCCCCCCCCCCACCCCATGCCTCAACCCTCAGTCAATCCCCTAACTCAATCCATTTCCCTCCCTGAACTATCAATCAATCCCTCTCAGACGGCACTTACCTTCCAAACTCAAACCACCACCTCCCTCCCTCAACTGTTGGTCAGTCTTCCTCCCGTGTGCCGGCCAACCCCCTCCTCTGGAGTGCCGGCCAGTCGTGTCCCAAATGCCGGCCAGTGCCAAGCGCCTGACAACCCCCCCTTCTCGGAGAGCCTGCCGACCCCCCTCTCCGGAGCGCCTGCCGATCCCCCTCTCCGGAGCGCCTGACAAACCCCCCCTTCTCGGAGAGCCTGCCGACCCCCTTCCGGAGAGCCTGCCGTTCCCCCTCTCCAGAGCGCCTGCCGATCCCCCTCTCCGGAGCGCCTGCCGATCCCCCTCTCCGGAGCGCCTGCCGATCCCCCTCCCCGGAGCGCCTGCCGATCCCCCTCCCCGGAGCGCCTGCCGACCCCCCCTCTCCGGAGCGCCTGCCGATCCCCCTCTCCGGAGCGCCTGCCGATCCCCCTCTCCGGAGCGCCTGCCGATCCCCCTCCCCGGAGCGCCTGACAACCCCCCCTTCTCGGAGAGCCTGCCGACCCCCCTTCCCGGAGAGCCTGCCGTTCCCCCTCTCCGGAGCGCCTGCCGATCCCCCTCTCCGGAGCGCCTGCCGATCCCCCTCTCCGGAGCGCCTGCCGATCCCCCTCTCCGGAGCGCCTGCCGATCCCCCTCCCCGGAGCGCCTGCCGACCCCCCCTCTCCGGAGCGGCCTGCCGATCCCCCTCTCCGGAGCGCCTGCCGATCCCCCTCTCCGGAGCGCCTGCCAATCCCCCTCCCGGAGCGCCTGCCGATCCCCCTCCCCGGAGTGCCTACCGACCCTCCCCACCCCTCCCCGGAGCGCCCGCCGACCCCCCTCTCCCCGGGGCGCCCGCCGACCCCCCCCTCCCCGGGGCGCCCGCCGACCCCCCCCTCCCCGGGGCGCCTTGCCGACCCCCCCCCTTCCCGGGGCGCTTGCCGACCCCCCCCTCCCCCGGGGCGCTTGCCGACCCCCCTCTCCCCGGGGCGCCCGCCGACCTCCCCCCTCCCCGGGGCGCTTGCCGACCTCCCCCCTCCCCGGGCGCCCGCCGCCCCCCCCCCCCCCCCCCCCCCTCCCCGGGGCGCCCGCCGACCCCCCCCCCCCCTCCCCCGGGCGCTTGCCGACACCCCCCCTCCCCGGGGCGCTTGCCGACCCCCCACCTCCCCGGGACGCTTGCCGACCCCCCCCTCCCCGGGGCGCTTGCCGACCCCCCCTCCCCGGGGCGCTTGCCGACCCCCCCTCCCCTCTCCGGGGCGCCCGCCGACCCCCCCCCCCTACCCGGGGCGCCCGCCGACCCCCCCCCTCCCCGGGGCGCCCGCCGACCCCCCCCCTCCCCGGGGCGCCCGCCGACACCCCCCTCCCCGGGGCGCCCGCCGACCCCCCCCCCTCCCCGGGGCGCCCGCCGACCCCCCCTCCACGGGGCGCCCGCCAACCCCCCCCCTCCCCGGGGCGCCCGCCGACCCCCCCCCCTCCCCGGGGCGCCCGCCGACCCCCCCCTCCCCGGGGCGCCCGCTGACCCCCCCCCCCCCCTCCCCCGGGCGCTTGCCGACCCCCCCCCTCCCCGGGGCGCTTGCCGACCCCCCCTACCCGGGGCGCTTCGACCCCCCCCCTCCCCGGGGCGCTTTGCCGACCCCCCCCTCCCCGGGGCGCTTGCCGACCCCCCCCTCCCCGGGGGCGCTTGCCGACCCCCCCCTCCCCGGGGCGCTTGCCGACCCCCCCCTCCCCGGGGCACTTGCGACCCCCCCCTCCCCGGGGCACTTGCCGACCCCCCCCTCCCCGGGGCGCTTGCCGACACCCCCCCTCCCCGGGGCGCTTGCCGAACCCCCCCTCCCCGGGGCGCCCGGCCGACCCCCCCCCCCCTCCCCGGGGGCGCCCGCCGACCCCCCCCCCCCCCCCTCCCCGGGGCGCCCGCCGACCCCCCCCCTCCCCGGGGCGCCCGCCGACCCCCCCCCTCCCCGGGGCGCCAGCCGACCCCCCCCCCTCCCCGGGGCGCCAGCCGACCCCCCCCCCCCTCCCCGGGGCGCCCGTCGACCCCCCCCCCCCTCCCCGGGGCGACCACCGCCCCCCTCCCCGGGGCGCCCGCCGACCCCCCCCCCTCCCCGATGCGCCCGCCGACCCCCCCCCCTCCCCGGGGCGCCGGCCGACCCCCCCCCTCCCCGGGGCGCCGGCCGACCCCCCCCCCCTCCCCGGTGCGCCCGCCGACCCCCCCCTCCCCGGGGCGCCCGCCGACCCCCCCCCCCCCTCCCCGGGGCGCCCGCCGACCCCCCCCCTCCCCGGGGCGCCCGCCGACCCCCCCCCCTCCCCGGGGCGCCAGCCGACCCCCCCCCCCCTCCCCGGGGCGCCCGCCGACCCCTCCCTTCCCGGGGCGACCGCCGTCCCCCTCCCCGGGGCGCCCGCCGACCCCCCCCCTCCCCGGGGCGCCCGCCGACCCTCCCCTCCCCGGGGCGACCCCCCCCAACCCTCCCCGGGGCGCCCGCCGACCCCCCCCTCGCCGGGGCGCCCGCCGACCCCCCCCCCCTCCCCCGGGCGACCGCCGTCCCCCTCCCCGGGGCGACCGCCGTCCCCCTCCCCGGGGCGCCCGCCGACCCCCCCCCCCTCCCCGGGGCGCCCGCCGACCCTCCCCTCCCCGGGGCGACCCCCCCAACCCTCCCCGGGGCGCCCGCCGACCCCCCCCCTCACCGGGGCGCCTGCCGACCCCCCCCTCGCCGGGGCGCCCAGCCGACCACCCCACCCTCCCCGGGGCGCCCGCCGAACCCCCCAACTCCCCGGGGCGCCCGCCGCCCCCCCCTCTCCGGAGCGCCGGCCGGCCGACCCACCTCTCCGGAGCGCCGGCCGGCCGACCCCCCTCTCCGGAGCGCCGGCCGGCCGACCCGCCTCTATGGAGCGCCGGCCGGCCGACCCGCCTCTCCGGAGCGCCGGCCGGCCGGCCCCCTTTCCGGAGCGCCGGCCGGCCGACCCCCCTCTCCGGAGCGCCGGCCGGCCGACCCACCTCTCCGGAGCGCCGGCCGGCCGACCCCCCTCTCCGGAGCGCCGGCCGGCCGACCCCCCTCTCCGGAGCGCCGGCCGGCCGACCCCCCTCTCCGGAGCGCCGGCCGGCCGACCCCCTCTCCGGAGCGCCGGCCGGCCGACCCCCCTCTCCGGAGCGCCGGCCGGCCGACCCCCCTCTCCGGAGCGCCGGCCGGCCGACCCCCCTCTCCGGAGCGCCGGCCGGCCGACCCCCCTCTCCGGAGCGCCGGCCGGCCCCCTTCAGCTGCCTATCAAACCTCCTCCTAGCTCTCAATCGGATCCCCTCTCGCTCACTCATCAGTACATATATGTATATATATAAAACACATTTTACACATACACAATCGTTTTATACGCTTCCCTTTGCAATGTTCCTTTGCAATTTCTTAGTATGTATATAAGATATTTTGAATGTTGCAGTAATAATTTAAACGTATCATTTCACAATCTTCCTTTGCAGTTCCTTAGTGTATGTATATATATGATATTCTGCACATATGCATTAATAATTTTATACAAATAATCTCTCGGTTTTCCTTTGCAATTCCTGAGTGCGTCTACGATATATTTTGGCACATAAATAACAATAATTGTTTTTTACGTATCATTCTCCAGTTTTCATTTGCAATTCCTGAGTGTATATATTATATGTAAAGTTATTTGCACAGACGCAATGATAAGTTTAAACATACCTTTTCACAATTTTTCCTAGCAATTCTTGAGTGGGTTTATATAATATAATTAGCACATATGCAATAATAATTTTAAGCATCATTTCCTCGTTTCCCTTGCAGTTCCTGAGTTTGTATGCGTATATGTTTTGCACGTGCAGTGGTAATTTTATGCACATCTTTAGCAATTTTTCCTTGCAATTCCTGAGTGTGGAGATATACGATTTATTTGTTTATTTATTAGTGTTACAAGTTGGCTTACATTCACACTGCAATGAAGTTACTGTGAAAATCCCCTAGTCGCCACACTCTGGTGCATGTTCAGGTATACTGAGGGAGAATTTAGCACGGCCGATGTAGCTAACCAGCATCTCTTTCTCACGTATGCAACGATAATTTTATACATATCATTTCATGACTCCCCTTGCAATTCTTGAGTGTGTTTATTTGGAACAAATGCTTTTCGTAATTCCCCCTTGTAATTTTGGTGCGTGTTTATATATATTTCATTTTATGATAATTATTTAATATATCTCATTTCATTATATTACGTGTGAAGTGTATGTATATCATTTTGTGCCTGATGTGCACTAATTTTAAACACATTACTTCATGGTTCCCGTTGCAACTCCAGCGTGTGTTATTTAACTTTGCACAATTTATTCCCTTGCAAGTGGTCGCTCCCTCCTGCTGCAGTCGTATGAAAATATCATTCTGTAAACTTCCTCCTTTATAATTCCTCCACGCGTGATTGATTCTTCTGTCTCTTGAAATTCCCAAGATATCAGTCGTTTTGCTCCAATCCGCGTCCTCCTTGCAGCCCAGAAAGGGCGCTTGTACGGTTATGCATCATTTTTGTCAGCTGATCAGTCCAGAGTGCAGTCTGATTGACTCCTGCGTTGCGCTAGCGAATATTTGTTCTTTTTTTCCCCTTCTGGATGGCGTGGAAGCGAGTGGGAAGCGATTGCTCACAAACCATCACTGAGGCTCGATCCGAGCCTGATGGCCATTGCTCCCGCGACACCCATCTGGCTGCCGAGTCTTGTTTTGATGCTCGCAAAGTATATTCATCCTTGTGCGCGTATGTCAGCGACCAAAAGACATTGGGTTAGTAGAATTGAGGAGAGGAGGGCACAATATGACTGTCACACCACAAATTGTTGTGATTGGGAAGATATTGTTGAAAAGGGCTGAGGAAACCTCAAAAAGGGAGGAGAATCGGGCGCGTAATTGAAAAGGAAAAATGTGTCAGGACTGTGGGTGAGGAACTTTGAAGTAGGGCTAACTGGATACCACTTTCAAAGAGCTTACCCAGGTGTGATGGGCTGAATGGCCACCTCTTGTAATTAACACTGCAATGAAGTTACTGTCAAAATCCCCTGGTTGCCACACTCTAGTGCTGTTTGGGTATACTGTGGGAGAATTTAGCATGGCCAGTGCCTCTAACCAGCATCTCTTTCGGACAATGGGAGGAAACCGGAGCACCCAGAGGAAACCCATGTAAGCATGGGGAGAATGTGCAGACTCAAAGAACAAAATCAGCCAGGGAAACATGCCCTTCGGCCCAATGAGCCCGCGCCGCCATCTCAACACCACCAGTCCACCTCTCTACCCATGACCCCTCTTTTATGTTTTATGGCCATCCAGATTGAGGGAAACTGATTTAGGGACAATTTATTCCTGTCAGTCAGCCTAACAGCTCATCTTTGGGGTGTGGGAGGAAACCGGAGCACCCGGAGAAAACCCACGCAAGCACGGGGAGAATGCACAAACTCCCACAGACACAGGCCCAAATCCATGTGTCTGCACAACAATCAGCGATAGTCACTGAGCTGTCGTCTTGCCCAGTATCTGTTCCGTTTAGGCACACACTAACGACATGAAGCACTAGGCCAATCACGAACAACCAAGAGCAGCCCCAGTACGACCCAGCGTGTGTATGCCCCTCGTTGGACACGAGGTAGACCGACTTAAAACCTGTGAATGAAAAGAGAAGAAACATTATTATCATACTATACCCATTTACATTACCAGAGACGCCCCAATGCTAATGACCCTTATTTAAAAGGTTCTCCTATATCCACCCATCTCCAACTCAGTCATGCGCCTGTCTGAGTTACTCCTAAAGGACTCTAGCGTGTTTGCCTCCACCACCTTACTTGGCAGAGCATTCCATACCCCCACTACCCTCTGTGTGAAAAACCTCCCTCTAATATCTGTGTTGTACCACTCCCCCCTCACCTTAAGTCCATGGCCCCTTGTCCTACGTGTCTCTATTAAAGGAAATAGCTTACCTTTGTTCACTCTATCTATACCCTTCATAATCTTATATATCTCTATTAGATCCCCCCTCAGTCGACATCTTTCAAGGCAAAAGAGCCCCAATTTCTTCAATCTTTCCTCATACCCCAGTCCTTCCATACCAGGCAACGTCCTGGTAAACCTCCTCTGCACTCTCTCCAGAGTCTCCACGTCCTTCCGGTAGTAAGTCGACCAGAACTGTACGCGGTACTCCAAATGCGGCCTAACCAACGTTCTGTACAACTGCAACATTAGACTCCAGCTCTTATATTCTATATCCCTTCCAATAAAGGCTAACATACCATAGGCTTTCTTTACCACACTCTCCACTTGCACTGCCACCTTCAAAGACTTGTGCACTTGCACCCCCAGGTCTCACTGCGACTCTATACTCCTTACGGGCTTACCCTTTATCATATAACTTCCCCCTACATTATTCCAGCCAAAATGCATCACCTCACATTTATCCATAGAGACAGAGACCGAAGCCAGGAATCAAACGGGATCCATGGCGCTGTGAGGCAGCAGTGTGTGCCACTGTGCTGCCCCATGCGAATGGTCATGCCAGGAGAAACTGGCCATTGCCTTCTGTGTTTTACTCATAGCGTGACGATTTGGATTTGTTTCTATTTATGAAATCATGCAATGCTATTTTATATCTAACTGGAAGGTGTCATTATCCTGATGCTATTTTCTTGTTGTATCTGTCTGCCTGCATCGTGACATTAACTCAAGGCGATCCCTATAACTTGATAAAGCCACACAGCTCAGGTTTCTTCTTTGCTGCTTTTTCCCCGCCTCACTTCTCAATGAGGACTTTTGGAAAGCAAGTTCTTGTCCCTGCTTTCCTGTCTATGCTGGAGAAAATTCTGTGTCCCAATTTTAATAGAAGTTGCTGGTCGGGTGAAAGTGAAAGCTGCTCGCTGAGAAGCGAATGTCCCGAAATATTCATTCTCGAAGCGCTGACTAGTATCACTGGATGTGGCCGGGACGCTGCCCTTCTACCGTCCCTCCAAGATTGTGATTGTACAGTGGGGCGTTCCCATGCGCTGTTGCATGCCAGGCGGTGACTCTGGCATGTCCGTTGAGCATCGCTCACAGCCCGGAGAATGACGTGAAATCTTACGATCCAGCTCCCAGCTGGCTGGTTGTTGTTCAGAAGCGGAAATTTATTCCGATGGTCAAAAAGGATAGTAGGAAGAGAGGTAATAAGCCGTGGATAACGAAGGAGGTGAAGGAAAGTGTTAAATTAAAAGCAGAGGAATTTAGAGTAGCTAAGAGTAGTGCGCGAGAAGAGGATTGGGAGAGGTTTAAATATCAACAAAGATTGACAAAGAAGTTGATAAAGAAGGGTAGGAGAAACTATGAAGCTGGGCTAGCGCTTAATATAAAAAAGGATAGCAAGAGTTTTTATAAATATGTAAAAAGGAAGAGGCTGGCGAGGGTGAATGTTGGTCCTTTAGAGGATGAGGAAGGGGACCTAGTGGTAGGGGATGAGGATATGGCTAAGGTATTGAATAACTTTTTTGTTTGTCTTCACGGAGGAGGACGTGAATAATTTGCCGGGTGTTAGCGATGGAAAGGTGGTAGGATTGGAGGGTCTTAATGACATTACTGTTTCTAGAGAGGCGGTGCTCGACAGACTGGAGGGGCTGATTGTGGACAAGTCCCCAGGACCGGATGGAATGCATCCAAGGGTTCTGAAAGAAATGGCGGAGGTGATAGTGGATGCCTTGGTGGTTATTTTCCAGACGTCGCTGGATTCCGGGGAAGTGCCGGATGATTGGAAAATGGCTAATGTTACGCCGTTGTTTAAGAAGGGTGCCAGGCAAAAGGCAGGGAATTATAGGCCGGTTAGTTTAACGTCTGTGGTAGGTAAAATGTTAGAATCTGTCATTAAGGAGGAAATTCCGAGGCATCTTGAAGGGAATTGCTTGACGGAGCAGACGCAGCACGGTTTCATTAAAGGGAAGTTGTGTCTGACAAATTTACTGGAGTTCTATGAGGATGTATCTAGGGCGGTGGATAGAGGAGAGCCGGTGGATGTGGTCTTTCTAGATTTTCAGAAGGTGTTTGACAAGGTACCTCACAAGAGGTTATTGCAGAAGGTAGAGGGACATGGAGTTGGGGGTAGGGTGTTAGCGTGGATAGAGGATTGGTTGTCAAATAGGAGGCAGAGAGGGGGTCAACGGGTGCTATTTGGATTGGCGGATGGTGACTAGTGGAGTGCCCCAGGGGTCGGTGCTGGGGCCTCAGCTTTTTATCATTTATATAGATGATCTGGAGGAGGGAACCGAGTGTAGGGTGTCGAAATTTGCGGATGACACCAAGATTGGGGGAACGGCAAATTGTGTGGAGGGTGTGGAGAGTCTGCAGAAGGATCTAGATAGGCTGGGTGAATGGGCCAGGAAATGGCAAATGGAATTTAATGTTGGCAAGTGTGAGGTGGTCCACTTTGGTAGGAAGAATGGTAGGAAGGACTATTACTTACGGGGCAAAAAACTGCAGCAGGCGACGGTGTAGAGGGACCTCGGGGTCCTTGTGCATGAGTCGCAAAAACCCAGCTTGCAGGTGCAGCAGGTGGTCAGGAAGGCAAATGGGATGCTGGCCTTCATAGCGAGGGGGATTGAATATAAAAGTAGGGAGGTCTTGCTGCAGCTGTAGAGGGCATTGGTGAGGCCGCAGCTGGAGTACTGTGTGCAGTTTTGGGCGCCGCACCTGCGCAAAGATATTTTGGCCTTGGAGGGAGTGCAGAGGAGGTTTACTAGGCTGATACCGGAGTTGAGGGGGTTGAGCTATGAGGAGAGGCTGAATAAATTAGGCTTATACTCGTTAGAGTTTAGAAGAATGAGGGGAGATCTCACTGAGACGTATAAGATGATGAATGGGATGGATAGGATAGAGGTGGAGAGACTCTTCCCGCTCAAAAAAGACAGTAGGACTAGGGGGCACAGCCTCAAGATAAAAGGGGGGCGGTTTAGAATGGAGTTGAGGAGGAACTTCTTCACTCAAAGGGTGGTGAATCTCTGGAATTCTCTGCCCGTTGAAGTGGTGGAGGCTGCCTCACTAAATATTTTTAAGACGCAGGTTGATGGGTTTTTGATAAGAGAGGGGATTAAGGGTTATGGGGAGAAAGCGGGAAAGTGGAACTGAGCAGCGACAGATCAGCCATGATCTTATTGAATGGCGGGGCAGGCTCGAGGGGCTAGATGGCCTACTCCTGCTCCTATTTCTTATGTTCTTATGTTAAATAATATAGCAGGAACTAGTTGTATATATCACAGTATCAAAGAATCCCTACAGTGCAGAAGGAGGCCGTTTGGCTCATCGAGTCTGCACCGACTCTCCGACAGAGCATCTAACACAGGCCCTATCCCCGTAACATATTTACCCTGCTAATCCCCCAACTTACATATTTTTGGACACTAAGGGACAAGTTACCATGGCTAATCCCCCTAACGTATTCATCTTTGGGCACTAAGGGACAATGTAGCACTGTTAATCCCCCTAACCAATGCATCTTTGGGCACTAAGGGGTAATTTACCATGACCAATCCACCTAACCTACACATTTATAATTTAGCATGGCCGATCCCCCTAACCTACACATCTTCAGCTTATGGGAAGAAACTGGAGCACCTGGAGGAAACTTCCACAGGCATGGGGAGAACGTGCAAAATCCACACAGACAGTGACCCAAGTCTGGAATTGACTGCATTGTGAGTCTGCAGCACTAACCACTGTGCCACCGTCCGCCAGTAACACGCCTCACATGAAATGTTTTGAGGGACTTCTCACAGGCGTGTTACAGACCACAATCTGACACCGAGCTTCAAAAAGGGACATCAGGAACAGTCAGAGATCAGTTTTTAAGGAGCATCTTAAAGGATAGAGAAGTGGAGAGGTACAGGGTGGGAATTCCAGATCAGTGGTTTCCAAGGTATGCCATGTAGGGGACTTCAAAAAAGAATTCAAATTTATTCAAAATTCACGTAATTAAACCAAAACTAACCCTTAGTTCTGTGGTCAGCATCTCCTGCACCCGATGAATCTTGGGCTTCCTGTGTATGCGCGGGCGGGGAAAAAGCCTCGTGCACAGTTTAGATTTTTTATATTGGTTGGGCCTGTGCGTGTGACCAACGGGACTTGGAGCTGAAGATAGAGGTCCTCTGGGATCCTGCACAAAGGGAAAACCTTGCGCAAAAACCCAGGGAAAAGCAAGAGAAACAGAAGTTAAGAAGACACAGGCATGAGGACAGGGAGTTCTCTGTAAGGGAAGAATACAGAGAAAATAGGTGTGCTCAATTGTTTGATGTAATATAGAGGTGTCCAAGGATGTATAAAAGGTTTGCAACCACTTGCAGATCCGGGGTGGGGGAGGGGGGGGAAGTCCCCCAGGCATTGCCGTCAGTGGTGGAGTGATTGGGAGGGAGCTGGGGCTGCTGAGAGGCCAGAATTGAAGGAGAGCAGAAATCAGGGAGGGTCATGTTGAAAGAGATAACACAGAGACTGGGAGGGTGGGGATACCAGAGGGATTTGCAAAGGAGGATGAGCATTTTAACATGGAGGCTTTGCCGGACTGGAATTTAGCGCAGTTCATCCAACACAGGCGGTGATGGGTGAATGGGACGCAGAATTTGGATGTGGGCACCAAAATGTTGGGTGATTCCCAAAACTCCAGAGGCCAGAATGTGAAAGGCTGGCCAGGAATATTTGAATCTGACAGTGGGGATGGGAGGGGTGGCAGAGCGTGGGTAAGAAGAGGGCAAACGGGAGTTCCAGTCAGATTAGAGCCAGTTACAGAGATGGCAAAGGGCCGTCTTTACTGTCTTTATGATGGCAGGGGTGACAAATTGTAGAAAACTAATCGTAATAGAACGGTTTGAGAGCCACGTTTCCTCCACACCTGTTATGCCAAAAAATTGGTTGACTTGTTGTCTGTTGAAGGGAGTTTGAGAAACGCGACCTTCGCAGGCACAGTGTCAGCAATAGAATATGCCTACTGCCGCTGAGGCAATGCCTATCCTGCCCCTCTTAGTTAAAGATTGGCAGTAAAACTCTTACACCTCCACTTTCACAATGAAACCATACTGTCAGCCCTTTCCATGTATATAGAATCCTGACAGTGCAAAAGGAGGCCATTTGAGCTATCAAACCTGCGCCAACAACAATCCCACCAGGCCCTATCCCCGTGTATTTGCGCTGCTAATCCTAACACGATGTATTTGCACTGCTAATCCTCTGACACTAAGGGACAATTTAACGCAGCCAATCCACTTAACTTGTGCATCTTTGGACACTAAGGGGCAATTTAGCACGGCCAATCTACCTAACCTGCACATCTTTGGACTGTGGATAGAAACCAGAACACCAGGAGGAAACCCACGCAGACACGGGAAGAATGTGCAGACTCCACACAGACAGTTATTTCAGGCCGGAATTGAACCCAGGTCCTTGGCGCTGTGAGACAACAGTGCTAACCACCATGCCACAGTTCTACTCTCACCTGGTTCCTATTCTCATCCGCCCATTCCTATTCTCATCCGCCATCCATACGTGCATTTAGCACTGTGTATTTTGGTTCTGTGATATGCGTCTGGACACTGTTTACGTCTGCATATCTGCACTCTTAAAGATAGGTTCCTGGTTTCCACTCATCTGGTAGGAGAAGGGGATTGCAGAGGAGGAGGGAAAATCCGAAGGATGAGTCAAGTCGGTGCCCCCTGCACATCCCTGGCCTCTGGCAGAGGTTCTGGGTGAGGCAGCATCTCAGTCTGTGTGTGTATAGGCACGGCAGGAGGACAAACGTGCCCTGTCCCATGTTTGTGCAAACTTGTCCGTCTGTGCGCCGCCCACCCCATCCAAACGGCTAAACTCCCCAGATCAGTACCCAGCCACGGTGAAGGAATGGCCAATATATTTCCAAGTCGGGAGGATGTGTGTGTGGGTTGGGGGGGGTGTGTGGGGTGTGGGGGAACGGGGCTTGCAGGCACTGGGTATTCCCGTTGGTGTCTGTTGTCTTGTTCTTTTATGGGGTAGAGGTGGTGGGTTTGGGCGGCGCTGTTGAAAGAGCGAGTCACTGCAGTGCATCTTGTAGCTGGTACACGCTGCTGTCGATGTTGGAGGGAGTGAATGTTTGTGGAATGGGTACAGATCATGCTGCTTTGTCCTGGATGGTGACGAGCTTCATGAGTGGCAAGGAATCAACATTGCCTGTTTAAAATAAATTACTGGGATTGTGGAATTGTCAGTTTAGTTGATTGGGAGAGGGGCTGTTGGAATACCGCTCGGATTTTGGTTGGGGAATACATTTTTTCCTGTTTTAATTTTCCCTGTACAATTCTGTACATGTATCTGATCATTAAGATATTTTAATTTTCCCCACTTTCTGAATTGCCTGGCCTTGGAGGGAGTGCAGAGGAGGTTTACTAGGCTGATACCAGAGTTGAGGGGGTTGAGCTATGAGGAGAGGCTGAATAAACTAGGCTTGTACTCGTTAGAGTTTAGAAGAATGAGGGGAGATCTCATTGAGACGTATAAGATGATGAATGGAATGGATAGGATAGAGGTGGAGAGACTCTTCCTGCTCAAAAAAGACAGTAGGACCAGGGGGCACAGCCTCAAGATAAAGGGGCGGGCGGTTTAGAACGGAGTTGAGGAGGAACTTCTTCACTCAAAGGGTGGTGAATCTCTGGAATTCTCTGCCCGTTGAAGTGGTGGAGGCTGCCTCGCTAAATATTTTTAAGACACGGGTTGATGGGTTTTTGATAAGAGAGGGGATTAAGGGTTATGGGGAGAGGGCAGGAAAGTGGAACTGAGCCACAACAGATCAGCCATGATCTTATTGAATGGCGGGGCAGGCTTGAAGGGCTAGATGGCCTACTCCTGCTCCTATTTCTTATGTTCTCCCATTCTGTCCTGAAGTTGGTGGGCTGTTGCTTTGTTCTTTGTTCTCCCTCTGGTCTCTCTCTCTCTCTCTCTCTCTCTCTCTCCCCCCCTCATACTCCGCCCCACCCCATCTGCTAAGCCATATGAGCTTTGATAGCGAGTGTGATTGAGGACTCCTCAGTTGCAGTAAACTTCCCAATCCAACCCACGGTGCACAGCACGAGTCACTGAGCTCTCCTACCTTGCCAAACCGTGGGATGACAAAGATAATCATCATGCCCTAACTGCTGGAAACGCCAACTGGAGGGCTCGGGTAGATCAGTGGTGGTTCACAGGATAACCGTGCCGAACTGAAGAAGGAATATCCATCTGGGGTCACCCCCTTTCTGGTCAGTAGATGGGTGTCGATTGAGGACCAGACCACATCTCTACTTGGATCCTTTCCAGTGGCCCATCAACACCTAAACTTCAGGACTCAAACAAGGCGAGCAGCCCTTGAGTTGGGGCCTTAGAACTTGGCAAAGTGTAAAGAAGCTGCAGCGTCTTCAGAAGACAAGGAAAGTGGGAGGAGAATTAAATCGTCAAGTTGGGTGTGCAGTCGTTAGAGTTGAGTGTGTCATTGAATGTGTACTGAGTCTGTATCCGTTCCCCTCCTGGTGTTGGTGCAGCTTGCTGCTAATCAAGTGTGCTCATTTTATGTTGGTTCATAAACATTGATATTTTCACAAATGAATCCTGTAAGGTGCAGTTGTATGTATGTGTGTGTGTGTGGGGTGTGGAGTGTTGCTATGATTAGCGACAGAGCGAATCCTGAGGAAAAATGATGTGTCGCAGGCAGGGCAAAAAGTTGGCTGATGGGCAGAAGCCGAGAGTTTACTTTAGCACTGTGAAAGCCATCAGATTTCGAAGCTAAAAATGTGATGGCGGCCCTGTTAGGTGGCTGAAAAAGTGATTTGCGTGTTCTTGCTCATTCTCCGATCCCTGCGATTTTATTTTCGCCACTTTGCTCTGTCCTTTGGCTTTTCACACTCCTGAGGGAGGATTCCACTTATGGCCACCCCACAAAGATACTGTTGAGATCAGAAACATGGCTGATAGGCATTGCACCCACATCCTGATGGCTCGCAACGTGGCCAAGTGAGCCTCTGGCATGCTGGGCCATTGCACTATCTTTCATCACTTGTATCTTCCCTATGAGTTACTGGGTGGCTCTGCCTGCACGAAGCACCCGGAATTGGCAGCAATGTTCCCTCTGTCCTCACATTGCTCAGGTCGTGCCCCGTTGTCTAATAAAGCAGGCCAGCTCTTTGTGAATTGCTGCTCCGTGATGTGGCAGGGTGACTGCATTTGAATCTGACAGCTTATCTTGGATTGGGAATTCCTGTTTGGTCACACCCGTCATTTGATTGTCCTGCGCCTCCTTTGTGTGCGGCGCACAGGGCTTAGACCATTGTGTTTGCTGTGCTCACTGCCACAGGGAAGGATGATGTGGATATGCCGGCGTTGGACTGGGGTAAACACAGTAAAAAGTCTGACAACACCAGGTTTCAGTTCAACCGATTTATTTGATTCATTTACATTCACTAGCTTTTGGGTTAGCTCCTTCGTTCACCTGACGAAGGGGCTAATCCAAAAGCTAGGGCACCACAGGGACTGGGATGTATTATTGACCCTTATTCACATTTTGATTTAATCTTATAAATTTCCTTTCATGCTTTGTTTTTTGTTTTGGCTGGTTCCCTTCTTTCTGGGGGCTGCCTTTCTTGCCTTGTCCCTTGTTTAATTTACTGAATTTGGTTGGCATAAAAGGAAACGCAAAGGTGTGTTTGATTGGTGCAGCAGCAAGTGGTGCCTTTACTTCCCCAAAGTGGACTCTCTTGTCCTTTATGGAGTAAAACCATTCTCTTTTCTGCCTCCTTTGTTGTTTGGAGCCACGCGCTCCCAAACCCACCTCGGTCTTTGCTCAAGGATTTGGGGCAGACATTTGCCGAAAACCAAGTTTAATTTTTCTCCATGTCACCCAGGTGCCAGCGGTAGGGCCTGGCGTGACTGAGATCCTCCCAAATTAATACCAAGCAGGTGTGGGCCTATGACATTCCCAGCGTGATATTAATAAACCAGCTCAACTTCAACCTTCTCACCAACTGAGGAGATTCCAAAAAAGGGTTGGAAAGATTTTTAAACTCTCTCCCCCCTCGACATGGTCTGTACCTGGGTGAGCAGGTTATTTTGAACTCTGACGGCTCAAAACGTTGACTCGTGGTTTTCTCCCCCTCTCCATGGATGCTGCCTGACCCGCTGAGCACTTCCCCCCTGTGTTTTTTCTGCATTTTTAATTCACAGTGTCCTTCCTCAGTAATCTTTCTAAAAGTTGCCAGAATCTGCAGAGCGCGAGGTTTTGCTAATTTGGACCTTGTGGGTTTCTGAGATTAGATGCTTTGATAACGGAGAATTGTGACGTCGTTTTCAAGGTGGTTTGCAACAATTCTACTGAAAAATAATGCATGGCTGAACACTGGGAAATGATACATCTGGTCAGTATATAATGTCGCCTGATGCAGAGCAAGCACTTGAACCATGATCTTCAGCTGATAAGGGATCAATGTGAAACTGATTCCTTATATAGAAAAGTAACCCCAGGTTCAGCTTCCTTGTTTGCGTTTAATTAGCTGGCAGGGCAGGGATAAGGTGCTTACGGTTGCTGCCTCAAGGCTATGGGTGGGGCAACATTTATTATCATTTCCACTCCAGGGTGTGCTCTGGTGACCCTTGCCCCCCACCCACTTCCAAAGATACGTATGCGTAGGCATGTTTGGGGGATTAGCTGCGGTGCTGTATGTCATTGAGCCTGATGTGAAGAATAGTTCTTTTGTACCTTGTGTGGGACAAAATAAAACATTAGTGTACGCCTAAATCCGGCCCTGGAATTCCCTGCTGAAATCTCTCCAGCCCCTCCATCTCTGCCTTAAAACCCACCACTTTAAACAAACATTTTAAACCACTTCCCGCCCCCTCCTGGTATCTCCTCTGCATGTTTGTTTTTTTGTCTGATTTTCGCCTCTTTGGTGTTTTTCTGTTTTAAACACCCAGTATAAATGTTACTGATACCATGAGGCAAGGCAGCATTTCTCCGGGGTGGTGGGGGGTGGGGAGTGAATGCATGAGGGAAGGGTGGAGATTAGGAATTCAGACGATCATCCTCCGCCATGCTTTCCTCATCGCACAACATCTTTGATTCGATTTATTATTATTACGTGTATTGGGACACAGTGAAAAGTATTGTTTCTTGTGCACTATACAGACAAAGCATAGTATTTGTAGAATACATAGGGAAGAAGGAAAGGACAGGATATAGAATGTAGTATTGCAGTCATACTAGGGTGTAGAGAAAGATTTGCTTAATATAAGTCCATTCAAAAGTCTGACGGCAGCAGGGAAGGAGCAGTTCTTGAGTTGATTGTGATGTGATGTCAGACTTATGTATCTTTTTCCCTACGGAAGAAGGTGGAAGAGAGTGTCTGGGTTGCATAGGGTCCTTGATATGCTGGTAGCTTTTCCGAGGCAGCGGGAAGTGTAGACAGACTCAGTGGGTGGGAGGCTGGTTTTGTTTGATGGACTGGGTTACAGTCACAATCCTTTCTAGTTTCTTGCCGTCTTGGTCAGTGCAGCAGCCATACTGAGCTATGATAATACGTCCAGAAAGGATGCTTTCTGTGGTGCATCTGCAAAAGTTGATGAGAATCGTAGCGGACATGCCAAATTTTCTTAGCCTCCTGAGATAGTAGAGAAGTAGAGACGTTAACTACAGCCTTGGTGTGTAGGGACCAGGACAGGTTGTTGGTGATCTGGACATCTAGAAACTTCATGCTGTTGACCATTTCCACAGGAGCAGTTGTGAGGGTGCCCAGCACCCTCCTGCCCTCAACTAAGTAACTGATTCCCACCACCCCCCATGCCCGTTACAATCACGCATCCGAAAAGCAGCATGAGGAACATCAGGAACTTTCACCACTGTGCTGCCTGCAATGAGGTATTATGAACCTGGAATTTCCCACTCTGCGTGACTCACACGCTGATCCATCGTGGGAGCCCCGAGCAAATTATTTATAATGTGAAAATATTTCAGCTTTCAATGACTACATCTGTAACTGCTTTGTTTACTATCTTTGTTGTTATGGGAAATTGCCCGAGGTGTTTCTCTGCAGTGCTTGGTGCCTTCAAGAAGATTTTTGATTCTTTACAAAGGAAATATGCCTGAAGTAACATTCCTGTAAATGTTGCCAGGGCCGTGAATTAGTAGTAGTTGCAGGGCTGGGGTGGGGAGAGGGAGAGAACTACTCTGAAAATCCCCCAGTCGCCACACTCCAGCGTCTGTCCAGTACACTGAGGGAGAATTTAGCATGGTCAATGCATCTAACCAGCACGTCTTTCAGACTGAGGGAGGAAACTGGAGCACTGGAGGACATCCACGCAGATACGGGGAGAACGTGCAGACTTAGCATGGCCGATGTACCTAATAGTGACCCAAGCCAGGAATTGAACCTGGGTCCCTGACGCTGTGAGACAACAGTGCTAACCACTGCACCACTCGCTTGTTGAAGGAAGGACAGAAAATAAGAGAAACCAGTGAATGCATCTCAGTGCCTCACTTGGAATCACAAATTGAAGCCTGTTGTTGTTTTTGGGTGGAGTGGGAATAGCTGCAAGACCATTCTAGTCGTTAGCTTTTCATAATTCTTTTCAAACCACATGTTTTCATTGGATTGCAATGAAAACTTTTTAACAGCTTATTTTTTTTAAAAATTGCACGCTGCAGTAATTTATTGACTTAAGAACAGCTTCTTTCCTGCTGCCGTCAGACATTTGAATGAACCTACCATATGTTAAGTTGATCTTTCTCTACACCCCAACTAAGATTGTAATACTATATTTTGCACTCTCTCCTTTCCTTCTCCCATATACACTCTGTGAATGGTATGTTTTATCTGTATAGTGCACAAGAAACAATACTTTTCACTATATCCCAATAGATGTGACAATAAATCAAATCAAATTCTCATCACTCTGAATGGGGCTTGTTTGCCTCCCCCCGGTCCAATCCTGTTTGAAAATTTAATGTTTTAAAGTTTATTTATTAGTGTCACAAGTAGGCTTACGTTAACGCTGCAAAAAATCTCCTATAAGCCATGTCCCAGTGCCTGTTCAGTTCACTGAGGGAGAATTTAGTATGGCCAGCGTACCTAACCTGCGTGTCTTTCAGACTATGGGTAGAAACCAGAGCACCCGGAGGAAACGCACGCAGATTCCGCACAGACAGCGACCCAAGCTGAGAATTGAACCCAGGGCCCTGACGTTGTGAGGCAGCAGTGTTAATTACTGTACGCACTGAGCGATGTTGGGTGCAGATCTATTTAGGTGTGATCCCCACTCCTACTACCTTCCCCTCCCACCCATGAACCAAAATTTCAGTCGAGGCTAGGAGCAATTCTAACAATCTTGTAGCATCGGTTTCAGAGAGTTTAGAAGAATGAGAGGTGATCTCATTGAAACAGGTGACAGGTTGAACATAAGAACATAAGAAATAGGAGCAGGAGTAGGCCATCTGGCCCTTCGAGCCTGCCCCGCCATTCAATAAGATCATGGCTGATCTGTCGTGACTCAGCTCCACCTTCCCGCCCTCTCCCCATAACCCTTAATCCCTTCTCTTATCAAAAACCCATCAACCCGTTTCTTAAAAATATTTAGCGAGGCAGCCTCCACCACTTCAACGGGCAGAGAATTCCAGAGATTCACCACCCTTTGAGTGAAGAAGTTCCTCCTCAACTCTATTCTAAACCGCCCCCCCTTTATCTTGAGGCTGTGCCCCCTAGTCCTACTGTCTTTTTTGAGCGGGAACAGTCTCTCCACCTCTATCCTATCCATCCCATTCATCATCTTATACGTCTCAATGAGACCTCCCCTCATTCTTCTAAACTCTAACGAGTACAAGCCTAGTTTATTCAGCCTCTCCTCATAGCTCAATCCCCTCAACTCCGGTATCAGCCGGTTGGATGGTGACAGGCTAGGATCATGGATCAATATCTATGTTAGGGCCAAATTGTCAACTTAGGACTGAGGTGAGGAACAGATTCTTCACTCAGAGGTCAGTGAGTCTTTTCAGTTCTCTATCCCAGGGGAGGGTAGATGCTTGGTTATTACGTATAGTCATAATTTCAGATTGATGAATGGTTAAGGAAATATGGGATCCAATGGGAAAATTGAGTTGAAGTGGAGCACCAGCCGTGATTTTCATGGTGGAGCAGACTGGAGGGTCCTCCTCCTCCCTTATGTCACATTGTCATGAGGGGGAGCTACGGCTGGTTTCTCTCCATGGAAAGATCTTGAGATCGTTTCTCTTTCTCTCTCTCTCTCTCGTGCTGAACTGGATGCTCCTCATTCTGGGTCCATCAGTGTCAAAGCACGCAGATCAGATCTCTGCACTTCTGTTACATTCCAGTCATCAGTATTAGAAAGAGAAACTATACTGCATCATTCGCAATGGTAAGCACTGCTGCCTCCCTGTGCCAGGGACCCCAGCTCAACTGCGGCCTCAAGTGACTGCCTGTGTGGAATCTGCAGTTTCTATGTGGGTTTCCTCCGGCTGCTCCGGTTTCCTCCCACAGTCCAAAGATGTGCAGATTAGGTAGATTAGCCGTGCTAAATTACCCCTTAGTGTCCAAAGATGTGTTGGTTAGATGGATTAGCCATGCTAAATGTGTAGAATTATGGGGATCGGAAGGGGGTAAGAGACTGGGCATGGTACTCTGACAGAGTTGATGCAGACATGATGGGCCGAATGATCTTCCTACACTGTCAGAATTATGAGTGAATTAGCGTAATCGGTGTGAGTTGGGAGAGGCGGGCTGCTGTGGGGAGATGTCAAGTCGAGGTCTTCCTTGCCCATTGGGTCCTACAGGAGCTGGGGTCCTTTCAATCACATTTTGATTTGATGTTTTAAATTTCCTTTATACTTGGTTTAGTTTGCTCTGGGCAGTTCTCTGTTTTTAAGGGGCTGCCCCTCTTTGCCCCTTGCTTTATTAAATTTATTTAGTTGGCCAAAAAGATGCCCTCCATGCCCGTTGGGCACTGCAGGGACTGGAGTGCCTTATTGACCCCTTGAACCACATTTTTGTTTGATGGTTTGTTTCATTTACAGATTTTATTTTAGCTGAAAGCCGTAACCCTTTAAGGGGCTGCCCCTTTTACTGTGTCCCTCAGTTGGTTTCATTCAGTTTCATTGTTTCATACAAAAGAGTTGCAGAGCAGGCATGGACTGAAAGGAGGCAGAGGGAGAGTCAGTACCGGCTCATCAGATCAATGGTGCGTTGTGACCCAAAATCAAAAGGAAGTAAACTTGTCGCCTTATCCCAGCTTCCCTGAAAAACATCTGGAGGTGGTTCCACTGAGGATATAAAATTCCTTTCAGCAAAACAAAATAAATTTCTTTCAATTATTAATGATCTGGATGAGGGTATAGTTGGGTGGATTAGTAAGTTTGCTGATGACACCAAAGTCAGAGGTGTGGTAGATTGTGAGGAAGGGTGTCATAGTTTGCAGGGTGACTTAGAAAGGTTGCAGAGCTGGGCTGTGAGGTGGCGGATGGAGTTTAATGTGGAGAAGTGTGAGGTAATTCATTTCGGTAGGAATAACAGATGTGTTGAGTATAGGGCTAACGGGAGGACTTTGAATAGTGTGGAGGAGCAGAGGGATCTAGGTGTATGTGTACATAGATCCCTGAAAGTTGGGAATCAAGTAGATAAGGTTGTTAAGAAGGCATACGGTGTCTTGGCGTTTATTGGTAGGGGGATTGAATTTAGGAGTCGCAGCGTCATGATGCAACTGTACACAACTCTGGTGCGGCCACACTTGGAGTTTTGTGTGCAGTTCTGGTCCCCACATTACAGGAAGAATGTAGAGGCTTTGGAGAGGGTGCAGAGGAGGTTTACCAGGATGTTGCCTGGTATGGAGGGGAGATCCTATGAGGAGAGACTGAGAGATTTGGGGTTGTTTTCGCTGGAAAGAAGGCAGATCTAAGAGGGGATCTCATTGAAACATATAAGATGATTAGAGGTTTAGACAGGGTAGATAGTGATAGCCTTTTTCCTAGGATGGAGAAAGCTAGCACGAGGGGGCACGACTTTAAATTAAGGGGGGGTAGTTATAGGACTGATGTCAGGGGTAGGTTCTTTACCCAGAGGGTGGTGAGGGACTGGAATGCCCTGCCAGCTGCAGTTGTAAATGCACCTAGTTTGGGGGCGTTTAAGAGATCTGTGGATAGGTTTATGGACGAAAAGGGATTGGTTTAGGCTAGTGGGTCATTGTTTTGTAACTGGTCGGCGCAACATCGTGGGCCGAAGGGCCTGTTCTGCGCTATAATGTTCTATGTTCTAATTAGTCTGGCCATCTCAATTTTCTTTTCAATTTTGACCTAAGTTGGAAATTGACGAATGTTAATGTCTGTAAATCACTGCAAAATTAACCTCCTCCTACCCACCCCCATCCAAAAACTGTGCATTTTCCCAACTCTGTGGCGGTGAGTGAGTGAGAATAGATTCCAGTGAAGCACTAGGGGAACTATCATATTCTGCACCCACTTCTTTCCTTCTCCCTTATGTGCTCTTTCTGTATGTCCTGCAAGAAACAATACCTTTCACTGTATCCATGTGACAATAATAAATAAATCTCTGTAACCTCCTCCAGCCCCTACAACCCTCCATATTTCTGTAACTTCCTCTAGTTCCTACAACCCTCCCTAACTCTGTAACCGCCTTTAGGTCCTATAACTCTCCCTATCTCTGTAACTGCCTCCAGCCCCTGACAACAACCCCTGTCTCTAACCTCCTCCAGCCTCTATAACACTCCCTATCTCTATAACCTCCTCCAGTGCCTTTTGAATGGTACTACCATATGTTAAGTTGATTTTTCTCTACAGCCTAGCTATGGCTGTTAACACTACATTCTGCACTCTCTCCTTTCCTTCTGTATGAATGGTATGCTTTGTCTGTATAGCGCACAAGAAACAGTACTTTTCACTTTACCCCAATACATATGACAATATCAGATCAAATTAGTGCAGGCAGGCAGGTTGATATCTGAGAGGGAAAGGTCAGCGAACCATCCGTGTGTAGTGCCCCCACCCCTCACTGTGTTCAGTGCCTTGGTTGTGATATTATGCTTTTCTTTCCACCTCTGAGCAGCTAACTGAACTGTGTGTTGCCAGCAGTTTCAGTTTCACTTTCTAACTGATAGCAGCTCCTGATGTCCTTTTTAGAATACTTACTTGCTGCACAACGAGGTGTAAAAGTCAACCCCACCCTCGCCTGCCCAGTATCTGTCTGGCATGTTTAAAAATCTCTGCACCAAATGTGAGACTTTTCAGAGTTGCAAGTCATAAGTAGCTGTGCAGCAGCAATCTGCACACGGCAGGCTATGCCTGGAATTGAAACATTAAGACAGCGGGCTTGGTGGGGGGGAGGGTGTGGCATTTCTGCATTTACGTGGCACCTACTTCGCCCTTTGCACAGATTTCAAAGTGCGACACAAGTGCGCACACACGGAGTTAAGCTAAGTGCACTTGACTTGTTGTGCAGGCTTACTGAGCAGCCATTTTACACTCAGTAAAGTTCCCACAAACAGCAGTGAAATGAGCGACCGGTTCCTTTGCTGTCTAGCAGTGAGATGTTTGGGAAAGGGGCGCGTGGGGGGATATTAGCCAGCGCCGTTCATCAGATTGCGCCACAAGATGTTCAAAATCCACCTTAGCGGATGACTAGTGTTTCCGATGAACATGCCACCCATAAGACGGGGGGGGGGTTTACCTCCTCACATCGTGCACCACTGACATGGGCCTTAATTCCAAACTAGGACCACTGAGCCAGCAGGGCCACACAGATAACCTCTGTATGCCAACTGTCGTGAGCCACACAACTGGAGAGTGGTGATGTTCCCTTGCAGGAAATGGCGTTATCTGCTGTTTGGTGCCTTGCCCATGGTGATGACACTGGTGATGGTGGCAGTCTGCAGTCCACATCCAGCTCCTTTCTCGCCTGTGTTTCGGGCCACGCTTAATTAATGTACTTCTGTACAATGTCAGAGTTCCTGCTGCCTGCTGGCTCCGTGCACATTGAACCTATTTTATTTTTGTTGACTTGCCCAGGCACTCAGTGCTGTCAGCCTTCCAAAACCCCTGTCCAATTGCCTACTCACGTTAGCTGGGGCACTGTGTGCCAACTGGCTGTCCAAATATCAAACTCCATCCTATTGTTGAAATCCCAGGGGTACGGGTTACTGAGAAGATCCCATGGCCTCGTCTCAGGGCCACCGAGGCCAGCCCAGCTCTTTCCCTCAATTTCTGCAATTGAGATCAGCCAACTAGTTGAAAACTCCTTTCTAGCTACCTTGGCCGCTCCCTGACAGCAAGCTGCTGAAGTGTGCAGACCACCTTCAGTTCCTGTCTTGTAGTGAGTTACCTGATCTTAGCTGCAGTGACCGTGGGTCACTTTAGTCCATCTCCTTAAGATATGGAGGAGAAACAAGTTCTTGCATCCAATTCCAATCACTCCAATTGGACACGAGTGTGTCAATGTGTAGATGTCTGATGGGGTCATAATTGTGCTGGATGGTACCAGTCACCCACCACCCTGTGGTGACAAAGCCGTTGACACTTGTGGTCCAAAGTCTGTGATGAGCAAGGTAAGGAAATACACTGAGCCCCGCAGAGCTGCAGCTAAACGAATAGTCAACAAGTTTGGGAGCAGGGGTGGGCAAAATATTAGTGAGACTAAAAGTGAGTTGGGTAGTTGGTGCCTTTTTAATGTGTGTGTGTGTACGCTTGGCAGTGTGCGCATTTTTCTGTGTCTGTGTTTGTGTCTTTCATGACGTGTGTGTCTTTCTATTTCTGTGCATGTACATGTGTGCATGCATATGTGTGTGTGTGTGCACGGCTGCCTATTTGCACATGCATCCACCTGTGTGCTGGTGTGTGTGTGCACTTTAATGGGTGTGCGTACCTCCCTGTGTGCATGTGTGTGTATATCTGCCTGTGTGTTTTTATACATGTGCATGCCTGCCTTTGTGCATTTTTTATGTTATTTATTAATTTATTAGTCACAGGGAGGCTTACATTGACACTGCAATGAAGTTACTGTGAAAATCCCCTAGTTGCCACATTCCAGCGCCTGTTCAGATGCACTGAGGGAGAATTTAGGATGGCCAACACACCTAACCAGCACGTCGTTTGGACTGTGGGAGGAAACCGGAGCACCCAGAGGAAATCCACGCAGACACAGGGAGAATGTGTAGACCCATCGTAGACAATGACCCAAGGCAGGAATCACACCCAAGTTCCTGGCACTGTGGGGGATCCTGTGTGTGTGCGCATGTCCACACTTCTGCCTACATGTGCAGATGTGTGTTTGAAGTGTATAGTCATGTCATATACGTGCTAATGACCGAAATTTGTTTTCTTATTCTTTGGCGTTGTGAGCAAAGCTGTCATTGCCACTGAATGAATTGCTATTGACGGTATTTATTAATGGAGGAGTCCTCCAGTATTAACTATGTAATCATTTAATCATGTAATCTGGAGGAGGGAACCGAGTGTAGGGTGTCGAAATTTGCTGATGACACCAAGATTGGGGGAATGGCAAATTGTGCGGAGGGTGTGGAGAGTCTACAGAAGGATCTAGATAGGCTGGGCGAATGGGCCAGGAAATGGCAAATGGAATTTAATGTTGGCAAGTGTGAGGTGGTCCACTTTGGTAGGAAGGACTATTACTTACGGGGCGAAAAACTGCAGCAGGCGACGGTGCAGAGGGACCTCGGGGTCTTTGTGCATGAGTCGCAAAAACCCAGCTTGCAGGTGCAGCAGGTGGTCAGGAAGGTGAATAGGATGCTGGCCTTCATAGCGAGGGGGATTGAATATAAAAGTAGGGAGGTCTTGCTGCAGCTGTAGAGGGCATTGGTGAGGCCGCAGCTGGAGTACTGTATGCAGTTTTAGGCGCCGCACCTGCGCAAAGATATTTTGGCCTTGGAGGGAGTGCAGAGGAGGTTTACTAGGCTGATACCGGAGTTGAGGGGGTTGAGCTATGAGGAGAGGCTGAATAAATTAGGATTATACTCGTTAGAGTTTAGAAGAATGAGGGGAGATCTCATTGAGACGTATAAGATGATGAATGGGATGGATAGGATAGAGGTGGAGAGACTCTTCCCGCTCAAAAAAGACAGTAGGACTAGGGGGCATAGCCTCAAAATAAAAGGGGGGGGGCGGTTTAGAACGGAGTTGAGGAGGAACTTCTTCACTCAAAGGGTGGTGAATCTCTGGAATTCTCTGCCCGTTGAAGTGGTGGAGGCTGCCTCGCTAAATATTTTTAAGACGCGGATTGATGGGTTTTTGATAAGAGAGGGGATTAAGGGTTATGGGGAGAGGGCGGGAAAGTGGAACTGAGCAGCGACAGATCAGCCATGATCAAATTGAATGGCGGGGCAGGCTCGAAGGGCTAGATGGCCTACTCCTGCTCCTATTTCTTATGTTCTTATGTTCTTAATTCTTCACCCTGTTGCCCAAACTCTCTGGGCACATTGTCTCTCTCTCAGTTGGTCGTAGCCATTCAGCTCTACCAGCTGCCCTCCCCCTCTTTGTGTCTCCGCCGCAGCCGCCCCGTGTCCACGCCTCCGCCGCAGCCGCCCCATCTCCGCGCGCGCCTCCGCCGCAGCTGCCCCGTGTCCGCGCGCGCCTCCGCCGCAGCCGCCCCGTGTCTCCGCCGCAGCCACCCCGTGTCCGCGCGCGCCTCCACCGCAGCCGCCCCGTGTCCGCGCGCGCCTCCGCCGCAGCCGCCCCGTGTCCGCGCGCGCCTCCGCCGCAGCCACCCCGTGTCCGTGCGCGCCTCCGCTGCAGCCGCCCCGTGTACGCGCCACCTCCGCCTCCGCCGCACCGTGTCCGCGCACGCCTCCAACGCAGCCGCCCCGTGTCCACGCGCGCCTCTGCCGCAGCTGCCCTTGTCCGCACGCGCCTCCGCTGCCCCGTGTCCGCGCGCGCCTCTGCCGCAGCCGCCCCGTGTCCGCGCGCGCCTCTGCCGCAGCCGCCCCGTGTCCGCACGCGCCTCCGCGCAGCCGCCCCGTGTCCGCGCGTGCCTCCGCCGCAGCCGCCCCGTGTCCGCGCGCGCCTCCTCCGCAGCCGCCCCGTGTTCGCGCGCGCCTCTGCCGCAGCCGCCCCGTGTCCGCGCGCGCCTCTGCCGCAGCCGCCCCGTGTCCGCGCGCGCCTCCGCGCAGCCGCCCCGTGTCCGCGCGCGCCTCCGCCGCAGCCGCCCCGTGTCCGCGCGCGGCTCCTCCGCAGCCGCCCCGTGTTCGCACGCGCCTCCGCCGCAGCCGCCCCGTGTCCGCGCGCGCCGCAGCCGCCCCATGTCCTCGCCGCCGCAGCCGCCCCGTGTCCGCGCGCGCCTCCGCCGCAGCCGCCCCGTGTACGCGCCGCCTCCGCCGCACCGTGTACGCGCGCGCCTCCAACGCAGCCGCCCCGTGTCCGCGCGCGCCTCTGCCGCAGCTGCCCTTGTCCGCACGCGCTTCCGCTGCCCCGTGTCCGCGCGCGCCTCTGCCGCAGCCGCCCCGTGTCCGCGCGCGCCTCTGCCGCAGCCGCCCCGTGTCCGCACGCGCCTCCGCGCAGCCGCCCCGTGTCCGCGCGCGCCTCCTCCGCAGCCGCCCCGTGTTCGCGCGCGCCTCCGCCGCAGCCGCCCCGTGTCCGCGCGCGCCTCCGCCGTAGCCGCCCCGTGTCCGCGCGCGCCTCCGCGCAGCCGCCCCGTGTCCGCGCGCGCCTCCGCCGCAGCCGCCCCGTGTCCGCGCGCGCCTCCGCCGCAGCCGCCCCGTGTCCGCGCGCGCCTCCGCCGCAGCCGCCCCGTGTCCGCGCGCGCCTCCGCCTCCGCCGCCCCGTGTCCGCACGCGCCTCCGCCTCCGCCGCCCCGTGTCCGCGCGCGCCTCCGCCGCAGCCGCCCCGTGTCCGCGCGCGCCTCCGCCGCAGCCGCCCCGTGTCCGCGCGCGCCTCCGCCGCAGCCGCCCCGTGTCCGCGCGCGCCTCCGCCACAGCCGCCCCTTGTCCGCGCGTGCCTCCGCCGCAGCCGCCCCGTGTCCGCGCGCGCCTTCGCCGCAGCCGCCCCGTGTCCGTGCGCGCCTCCGCCGCAGCCGCCCCGTGTCCGCGCGCGCCTCCGCCGCAGCCGCCCCGTGTCCGCGCGCGCCTCCGCCGCAGCCGCCCCGTGTCCGCGCGCGCCTCCGCCGCAGCCGCCCCGTGTTCGCACGCGCCTCCGCCGCAGCCGCCCCGTGTCCGCGCGCGCCTCAGCCGCAGCCGCCCCATGTCCGCGCCGCCTCCGCCGCCCCGTGTCCGCGCCGCCTCCGCCTCCGCCGCCCCGTGTCCGCGCCGCCTCCGCCTCCGCCGCCCCGTGTCCGCGCGTGCCTCCGCCGCAGCCGCCCCGTGTCCGCGCGCGCCTCAGCCGCAGCCGCCCTGTGTCCGCGCCGCCCCCGCCGCAGCCGCCCCCAGATTCCCTAGTCAGTTTTATGTTGCTCTTTTTCCCTCTGAATGCACATAAGTGCAAGGCCAGCGTCCCAGAATGTCCCGCTGCTGGCCATGTGTTTCCAAAGATCAACAGAACCTCTGCAGGGCCCAGCTGTGATTTCCGAAAGACTATTCAATAAATAGCAGAATGATTGTACAGATACTGTGTTCACACAAAGATTGCCTGATTGTTCTGCACTCCCCCGTTTGATAACCTGGGGTTTAAGAAGTCCCACATGTTTATTAATGTGATATTTGGTGTTGGGGGGGAGGGATGTTGCTGTGAATCGGAGCTTGCCGTTTATCAAGTCCGACACCAGCCTCCCCTCAGAAAAGCAATGGGCCTGTAACGCTCTGAATTCTGCACACGGTGCCGATTTAATCTCAAAGCAGAAAATGTTTCTGGTCTTCAGTGGCAAGACCTGGTGATGGGGGGACGCTTGAGGGGAGTGGCTGATTGAAGTTAGCTGAGCTTTGACAGAGCTCAGCTAACGGCAGGCAGTTAAAGGAAAGGATTCTCTGTTTCGTCCAGTTAATGAGTCGGTTGCTGCTGTTTGTTTTCTCACGTAGTTGGTCTCAGCCATTTTCCTTGGCGTCATCAGCAATCACTTATTTTCTACCATACTCACACGCGCACACACACGTGCTCTCATACGTGCACACACACACATTTATGTGCATGTGCGTGTACACATACACACACAGACACACTCTCTCATATGCACATGCACACTTAGGCACACACACACATTCTTATATGCGCACACTTTTACGCAGGCACAGAAACACATGCACGTACACTCTCATTTCATGCATACACACACAATCGTACATGCACACATACACATACCCACACACACGTGAACACACACACACTCATATGTATGCACACACACTCATACCCGCACACAGATGCATACACATGCACGGAGATGCGCACCCACATGGACATGTGCGCAGACAAGCAGAAAACACAGATCTATGCGCATACGTACACATGTGCGCACTGGCACAGACACATGCATAAAAGGCACACACAGACATGCATGCACACTCGCATGCACATGCACACAATCACTTACAGACATACATAGGCAGGCACACAAGCACTCGCTCACATGCACGCGCGCGCACACTAACAAAACATTCACACGCGCTGACGCTCTCGCGCTGGCATACACAAGCTGACAGATGCACAGTGACGCTCGTGCGCTGACACACACACTGTCGCACACGCTAATGCTGATGTGCGCATGCTGACGTGCACACGCTTGTGCGCATGCTCTCACACTGACGCGGACACACGCTGATATATGCACAGATGCTGACGGGCCGACGCTGTCATGCTGATAAGGACACACACGTGTGCTCATGTTGACACGCACACGCACTCACGCTGATTCGCACAGACACAGTGGTGTACACACATGCTTACTTGTGTGCACACTGATGCACGTGCACATGCTGACACACAAATGCTGATCCACACTCATGCAGATGCTGATACACAGACGCACACACGCCCTGACGCGCACGCGCATTCATGCTGATGTGCACACGCACAGACACACAGTGACATGCGTGCACACGTGTGCTGTTGCACAAATGCCGATTCACACATGCACATTGACGCGAATGCTGACTCACATGCTGACGTGCGCACACGCTGACGCGCAGACGCTCACAGGCCAATGTCACACACTGATAAGGACGCGTGCATGCATACTCACGCTGACGCGCACGCGCACAGACACACTAGCATGCGTGTGCACACACTGGCGTACACACACACTTAGATGTGGGCACGCACTGATGCACACATAGACATGCTGACGCGCTTGCACGCTGATGCTCATACACTGACACGCGCTGACACACTCACGCGCCTGCGCTGGCACGTGCACATGTTGATGCACACGCACATACTCACACTGACGCACAAGAACACTCACGCTGACGTGCACACGCACAGACACACACTGGCATATACACATGCTTACTTGTGTGCACGCTGATGCACAAACGCTGATTCACACGCTGACACTCGCACGCTCTGATGCGCACTCACGCTAACGCTCACACAGTGATGCCCGCACATTGACGCACACACCCAGGCGATGACAAGCGGATGCTCTTGGCCCAATGCTCACACTGACACGCTCGCACATTCATGCTGGTGTATACACACACTTACATGTGTGCACACTGATGCACGCACACACGTGTTGACGCACAAATGCTGATTCACATCACGCTGACACACGCTGAAGCACATGCGCATGCACCCCCTGCCCCCCCAACACACACACACACACACACACACACACACACTTTCAAGTATGGGGAGGGATGTGTAAAATCCCGAAGGTAATAATGCTGAGTAATTGCTTTTTCTCTGTTTCTGGTTGTGTTAAATACGTGTGAGGGGCACTGTTGGTGAAGCTGGCATGTTGAGCAGCAATCTGTTGTCATGGTTGCTCTTAATTGCGCCCTTGTGGCTGTCCTGAAGCTCCATGCATACATCACCATCCATCCTGGATGTAATCTGATGCCTGGCTTCAGTCGATGGCCCTGCCTGATCTTCAAACTGCCTAGTCTTTTATTAATGCTTGTGGACTCCTGTCCACTTCTCTCTTTCCCTGTCACAGGAAGCAGCAGCCAATATTCCGACTCTGCTGCCCTTCTTGTCGATTTTATTGAGGCCCCATTTGTATCTGTGTTGGTGCTGGACGGGTGGGGTTCAGAACAAATGCGATTATTGATTATTTTCTCCCAGGGAACGGGATGGATTTTGCCATATTCTCATCTGGGTGGTCCATAGTCGTGTCTCCTGGCCCATGTGAGGTTTGTTTCCCACCCCCTGTTTAACCTAACTCCCTTCCCCACATTGTGTTGCTGGATCTTCCTGGGTCTCCCCTGCGGAGAATTGGATGCACTCTCTTTGCGATGTCCTGAGGTGAGGCACATTACTCTATCCTACTCAGCAACAGCCATTATGACTGACCCCGACCATGACACCACATCAAATAACAGTCGCTGGATGATGGCCAGTTGTGGGAACCCTGGCATTCCCTTCCTTAACGCTGTGACACAGGCCAAATGTAATCACTGCCCTGGACATACACCACTGGGACAAGCGGTCTGTACTGTTTAAAACTTCCTACCTGTCAGAGCATTTGGTTTGCTGCCTCATGTTTTATTGTGGCACCTTTTTTCAGACATTTTGATGCACCCAAACCTTTCAGAGTGTTCCCACCTCTCATTATGTCACTTGTGAGGACTTCCTAATAGCAGCTGCCTTCTCCCGAACACACACACATACACAGCTGACAGAGAGAGACACACACACACACACACACACACACACACACACATGCATGCACACTGACCAAGATACGCCCGCACACGAGCACCCACACACCCCAAGAGAGACACACACACCCCGACCAAGATGCACACACACCGACTAAGATACACCCACACACAGGCACACTTGCATCCACACACACACATACATACAACGACCAAGACACACACACACACCGAGATAGGGAGAGATACACACACATCGATGCACGCACGCACACACCAAGACACAAACACACAGACAGCAACCCCCGCGAACCGACCGAGAAACAGCACACACACCGACAGAGAGGGAGAGGGGGACACAAACATAGCACATGGGTAGGCACAGGCAGTTGCATGTGGACGGACACAGTGCATGTACTCATGGATGGATGCTCATGTACGCATGGACAATTGCATGCATACACCCCCCACACAGGCTCAGATGAACATATACATGTATTTTCGCACATTCTCACACACCGTTTCTCTCACACATACACACAATCCTCTCTCTCTCTCTCACACACACACAATCCTCTCTCTTACACACACACTCACACACACAATCCTCTCTCTCTCTCTCTCAAACACACACACACACACACAATCCTCCCTCACACACACACACACAATCCTCTCTCTGTCACACACACACACAATCCTCTCTCACACACACACACACACAAAATCCTCTCTCTCACACACACAATCCTCTCTTTCTCTCTCTCTCACACACACACAATCCTCTCTCTCTTACACACACACACAATCCTCTCTCACACACACACACACACAATTCTCTCTCACACACACACTCAATCCTCTCTCTCTCACACACACACACAATCCTCTCTCTCTCTCACACACACAATCTTCTCTCTCTCTCACACACACAATCTTCTCTCTCTCTCTCACACACACACACAATCTTCTCTCTCTCACACACACACACAATCCTCTCTCTCACACACACACACACACACACAATCCTCTCTCTCTCACACACACACAATCCTCGCTCTCTCACACACACAATCCTCACTCACACACACACACAATCCTCTCACACACACAATCCTCTCACACACACAATCCTCTCACACACACAATCCTCTCACACACACAATCCTCACACACACAATCCTCACACACACAATCCTCACACACACACAATCCTCTCACACACACAATCCTCTCACACACACAATCCTCTCACACACACAATCCTCTCACACACACAATCCTCTCACACACACAATCCTCTCACACACACAATCCTCTCACACACACAATCCTCTCACACACACAATCCTCTCACACACACAATCCTCTCACACACACAATCCTCTCACACACACAATCCTCTCACACACACAATCCTCTCACACACACAATCCTCTCACACACACAATCCTCTCACACACACAATCCTCTCACACACACAATCCTCTCACACACACAATCCTCTCACACACACAATCCTCTCTCTCTCTCCCACACACACACACACAATCTTTTCTCTCTCCCACACACACACACACACAATCCTCTCTCTCTCTCACACACACACACAATCCTCTCTCTCACACACACAATGCTCTCTCTCACACACACACACAATGCTCTCTCTCACACACACACACAATCCTCTCTCACACACACACACAATCCTCTCTCTCTCACACACACAATCCTCTCTCACACACACACACACACACACAATCCTCTCTCTCACACACACACACAATCCTCTCTCTCACACACACACACACACACACACAATCCTCTTTCTCTCACACACACACAATCTTCTCTCTCACACACACACACAATCCTCTCTCTCACGCACACACACACATAATCCTCTCTCTCGCACACACACACAATCCTCTCTCTCACACACACACAATCCTCTCTCTCTCACACACACACACAATCCTCTCTTTCACACACACACACACAATCCTCTCTCTCTCTCACACACACACACACACAATCCTCTCTCTCTCTCACACACACACACACACAATCCTCTCTCTCACACACACACACACACAATCCTCTCTCTCTCTCACACACACACACACACACACAATCCTCTCTCTCTCCCACACAGACACACACAATCTTCTCTCTCACACACACACACACAATCCTCTCTCTCTCTCACACACACACACACACACAATCCTCTCACACACACAATCCTCTCTCTCTCTGCCTCTCACACACACACAATCCTCTCTCTCACACACACACAATCCTCTCACACGCACAATCCTCTCACACGCACAATCCTCTCACACGCACAATCCTCTCACACGCACAATCCTCTCACACGCACAATCCTCTCACACGCACAATCCTCTCACACGCACAATCCTCTCACACGCACAATCCTCTCACACGCACAATCCTCTCACACGCACAATCCTCTCACACGCACAATCCTCTCACACGCACAATCCTCTCACACGCACAATCCTCTCACACGCACAATCCTCTCACACGCACAATCCTCTCACACGCACAATCCTCTCACACGCACAATCCTCTCACACGCACAATCCTCTCACACGCACAATCCTCTCACACGCACAATCCTCTCACACGCACAATCCTCTCACACACACAATCCCCTCTCTCACACACACGCACACAATCCCCTCTCTCACACACACGCACACAATCCCCTCTCTCACATGCACACAATCCCCTATCTCACATGCACACAATCCCCTCTCTCACTCACACGCACACAATCCCCTCTCTCACTCACACGCACACAATCCCCTCTCTCACACACACGCACACAATCCCCTCTCTCACACACACAATCCCCTCTCTCTCACACACGCACACAATCCCCTCTCTCACACACACGCACACAATCCCCTCTCTCACACACACGCACACAATCCCCTCTCTCACACACACGCACACAATCCCCTCTCTCTCACACACGCACACAATCCCCTCTCTCACACACACGCACACAATCCTCTCTCTCACACACACACACACACACAATCCCCTCTCTCACACACACGCACACAATCCCCTCTCTCACACACACGCACACAATCCCCTCTCTCACACACACGCACACAATCCCCTCTGTCACACGCACACAATCCCCTCTCTCACACACACGCACACAATCCCCTCTCTCACACACACGCACACAATCCCCTCTCTCACTCACACGCACACAATCCCCTCTCTCACACACACGCACACAATCCCCTCTCTCACACACACGCACACAATCCCCTCTCTCACACACACGCACACAATCCCCTCTCTCACACACTCGCACACAATCCCCTCTCTCACACACAGGCACACAATCCCCTCTCTCACACACACAAGAACATAAGAAATAGGAGCAGGAGTAGGCCAACTAGCCCTTCGAGTCTGCCCCGCCATTCAATAAGATCATGGCTGATCTGTCTTTGCTCAGTTCCACATTCCCGCCGTCTCCCATAACCCTTAATCCCCTCTCTTATCAAAAACCCATCAACCCGCGTCTTAAAAATATTTAGCGAGGTAGCCTCCACCACTTCAACGGGCAGAGAATTCCAGAGATTCACCACCCTTTGAGTGAAAAAGTTCCTCCTCAACTCCGTTCTAAACCGCCCCCCCTTTATCTTGAGGCTGTGCCCCCTCGTCCTACTATCCTTTCTGAGCGGGAAGAGTCTCTCCACCTCTATCCTATCCATCCCATTCATCATCTTATACGTCTCAATGAGATCTCCCCTCATTCTTCTAAACTCTAACGAGTACAAGCCTAATTTATTCAGCCTCTCCTCATAGCTCAACCTCCTCAACTCTGGCATCAGCCTAGTAAACCTCCTCTGCACTCCCTCCAAGGCCAAAATATCCTTGCGTAAGTACGGCGCCCAAAACTGCACACAGTACTGCAGCTGCGGCCTCACCAATGCCCTCTCCAGCCGCAGCAAGACCTCCCTACTTTTATATTCAATCCCCCTCGCGATGAAGGCCAGCATCCCATTCGCCTTCCTGACCACCTGCTGCACCTGCAAGCTCGGTTTTTGCGACTCATGCACAAGGACCCCGAGGTCCCTCTGCACCGTCGCCTGCTGCAGTTTTTCTCCACGTAAGTAATAATCCTTCCTACCATTATTCCTACTAAAGTGGACCACCTCACACTTGCCAACATTAAATTCCATCTGCCATTTCCTGGCCCATTCGCCCAGCCTATCTAGATCCTTCTGTAGACTCTCACCACCCTCTGCACAATTTGCCTTTCCACCAATTTTGATGTCATCAGCAAATTTCGACATCCGACACTCGGATCCCTCCTCCAGATCATCCATATAAATGGTAAATAGCTGAGGCCCAGCACCGACCCCTGGGGCACTCCACTAGTCACCATCCGCCAATCCGAATAGCACCCATTGACCCCCACTCTCTGCCTCCTATTTGACAACCAGTCCTCTATCCACGCTAACACCCTACCCCCAACTCCCTGTCCCCTGACCTTCTGCAATAACCTCTTGTGAGGTACCTTGTCAAACGCCTTCTGAAAATCAAGAAAGACCACATCCACCGGCTCTCCTCTATCCACCACCCTAGATACATCCTCATAGAACTCCAGTAAATTTGTCAGACACGACTTCCCTTTAACAAAACCGTGCTGCGTCTGCTCTACCAAGCAGTTCCCCTCAAGATGCCAATCCTCTCTCTCACACACATAATCCTCTCTCTCTCACACACGCACACACACACAATCCTCTCACATAAAAACATAAGAAATAGGAGCAGGAGTAGGCCATCTAGCCCTTCGAGCCTGCCCCGCCATTCAATAAGATCATGGCTGATCTGTCGTGGCTCAGTTCCACCTTCCCGCCCTCTCCCCATAACCCCTAATCCCCTCACTTATCAAGAACCCATCAACCCGCTTCTTAAAAATATTAGCGAGGCAGCCTCCACCACTTCAACGGGCAGAGAATTCCAGAGATTCACCACCCTTTGAGTGAAGAAGTTCCTCCTCAACTCCGTTCTAAACCGCCTCCCCTTCATCTTGAGGCTGTGCTCCCTAGTCCTACTGTCTTTTTGAGCGGGAAGAGTCTCTCCACCTCTATCCTATCCATCCCATTCATCATCTTATACGTCTCAATGAGATCTCCCCTCATTCTTCTAAACTCTAACGAGTACAAGCCGAGTTTATTCAGCCTCTCCTCATAGCTCAATCACACAATCCTCTTTCTTACACACACAATCCTCTCACACACACACACACACAATCCTCTCTCACACACACACACACACACACACACACACAATCCTCTCTCACACACACACACACATACAATCCTCTCACTCTCACACACACACACAATCCTCTCACACACACACAATCCTCTCTCTCTCACACACACACAATCCTCTCACACACACACACACAATCCTCTCATTCTCACACACACACAATCCTCTCTCACACACACACAATCCTCTCTCACACACACACAATCCTCTCTCACACACACACAATCCTCTCTCACACACACACAATCCTCTCTCACACACACACAATCCTCTCTCACACACACACAATCCTCTCTCACACACACACAATCCTCTCTCTCACACACACAATCCTCTCACTCTCACACACACACACAATCCTCTCACACACACACACACAATCCTCTCTCTTACACACACAATCCTCTCACACACACAATCCTCTCTCACACACACACAATCCTCTCACACACACACACACACAATCCTCTCACTCTCACACACACACACAATCCTCTCTCACACACACACACAATCCTCTCACACACAACACACAATCCTCTCACACACACACACACAATTCTCTCACACACACACACAATCCTCTCACTCTCACACACACACACACAATCCTCTCTCACACACACACACAATCCTCTCTCACACACACACACAATACTCTCTCACACACACACACAATCCTCTCTCACACACACACAATCCTCTCACACACACAATCTTCTCACACACACACACAGTCCTCTCACACACACACAATCCTCTCACACACACACACACACAATCCTCTCTCACACAATCCTCTCACACACAATACTCACACACACACACACAATCCTCTCACACACACACACACAATCCTCTCACACACACACACAATCCTCTCACACACACACACAATCCTCTCACACACACACAATCCTCTCACACACACACACTCACACAATCCTCTCACACACACACACACAATCCTCTCACACACTCACAATCCTCTCACACACACGCACACAATCCTCTCTCACACACGCACACAATCCTCTCTCACACACACGCACACAATCCGCTCTCACACACCAGCACACAATCCTCTCTCACACACCAGCACACAATCCTCTCTCACACACACGCACACAATCCTCTCTCACACACACGCACACAATCCTCTCTCACACACACGCATACAATCCTCTCTCACACACACACACACAATCCTCTCTCTCACACACACACACCATCCTCTCTCTCACACACACACACAATCCTGTCACACGCACACACAGAATCCTCCCTCTCACTCACACACAATCCTCTCACAGGCGCACACAATCCTCTCATAGGCGCACGCAATCCTCTCACAGGCGCACGCAATCCTCTCACAGGCGCACGCAATCCTCTCACAGGCGCACGCAATCCTCTCACAGGCGCACGCAATCCTCTCACAGGCGCACGCAATCCTCTCACAGGCGCACGCAATCCTCTCACAGGCGCACGCAATCCTCTCACAGGCGCACGCAATCCTCTCACAGGCGCACGCAATCCTCTCACAGGCGCACGCAATCCTCTCACAGGCGCACGCAATCCTCTCACAGGCGCACGCAATCCTCTCACAGGCGCACGCAATCCTCTCACAGGCGCACGCAATCCTCTCACAGGCGCACGCAATCCTCTCACAGGCGCACGCAATCCTCTCACAGGCGCACGCAATCCTCTCACAGGCGCACGCAATCCTCTCACAGGCGCACGCAATCCTCTCACAGGCGCACGCAATCCTCTCACAGGCGCACGCAATCCTCTCACAGGCGCACGCAATCCTCTCACAGGCGCACGCAATCCTCTCACAGGCGCACGCAATCCTCTCACAGGCGCACGCAATCCTCTCACAGGCGCACGCAATCCTCTCACAGGGCACGCAATCCTCTCACAGGCGCACGCAATCCTCTCACAGGCGCACGCAATCCTCTCACAGGCGCACGCAATCCTCTCACAGGCGCACGCAATCCTCTCACAGGCGCACGCAATCCTCTCACAGGCGCACGCAATCCTCTCACAGGCGCACGCAATCCTCTCACAGGCGCACGCAATCCTCTCACAGGCGCACGCAATCCTCTCACAGGCGCACGCAATCCTCTCACAGGCGCACGCAATCCTCTCACAGGCGCACGCAATCCTCTCACAGGCGCACGCAATCCTCTCACAGGCGCACGCAATCCTCTCACAGGCGCACGCAATCCTCTCTCAGGCGCACGCAATCCTCTCACAGGCGCACGCAATCCTCTCACAGGCGCACGCAATCCTCTCACAGGCGCACGCAATCCTCTCACAGGCGCACGCAATCCTCTCACAGGCGCACGCAATCCTCTCACAGGCGCACGCAATCCTCTCACAGGCGCACGCAATCCTCTCACAGGCGCACGCAATCCTCTCACAGGCGCACGCAATCCTCTCACAGGCGCACGCAATCCTCTCACAGGCGCACGCAATCCTCTCACAGGCGCACGCAATCCTCTCACAGGCGCACGCAATCCTCTCACAGGCGCACGCAATCCTCTCACAGGCGCACGCAATCCTCTCACAGGCGCACGCAATCCTCTCACAGGCGCACGCAATCCTCTCACAGGCGCACACAATCCTCTCTCTCACACTCACGCACGAAATCCCCTCTCTCTCTCACGCAATCCCTCTCTCACTCGCGCGCGGTCCCCTCTCTCACTCGCGCGCGGTCCCCTCTCTCTCTCGCGCGCGGTCCCCTCTCTCTCTCGCGCGCGGTCCCCTCTCTCTCTCGCGCGCGGTCCCCTCTCTCTCTCGCGCGCGGTCCCCTCTCTCTCTCGCGCGCGGTCACCTCTCTCTCTCGCGCGCGGTCACCTCTCTCTCTCGCGCGCGGTCCCCTCTCTCTCTCGCGCGCGGTCCCCTCTCTCTCTCGCGCGCGGTCCCCTCTCTCTCTCGCGCGCGGTCCCCCTCTCTCTCTCGCGCGCGGTCCCCTCTCTCTCTCGGCGCGCGGTCCCCTCTCTCTCTCGCGCGCGGTCCCCCTCTCCCTCTCGCGCGCGGTCCCCTCTCCCTCTCGCGCGCGGGTCCCCTCTCCCTCTCGCGCGCCGCCCCCTCCCTCTCGCGCGCCGCCCCCTCCCTCTCGCGCGCCGCCACCCTCCCTCTCGCGCCGCCGCCCCCTCCCTCTCGCGCGCCGCCCCCTCCCTCTCGCGCGCCGCCCCCTCCCTCTCGCGCGCCGCCCCCTCCCTCTCGCGCGCCGCCCCCTCCCTCTCGCGCGCCGCCCCCCTCCCTCTCACGCGCCGCCCCCTCCCTCTCACGCGCCGCCCCCTCCCTCTCACGCGCCGCCCCCTCCCTCTCACGCGCCGCCCCTCCCTCTCACGCGCCGCCCCCTCCCTCTCACGCGCCGCCCCCTCCCTCTCACGCGCCGCCCCCCTCCCTCTCACGCGCCGCCCCCTCCCTCTCACGCGCCGCCCCCTCCCTCTCACGCGCCGCCCCCTCCCTCTCACGCGCCGCCCCCTCCCTCTCACGCGCCGCCCCCTCCCTCTCACGCGCCGCCCCCTCCCTGTCACGCGCCGCCCCCTCCCTGTCACGCGCCGCCCCCTCCCTGTCACGCGCCGCCCCCTCCCTGTCACGCGCCGCCCCCTCCCTGTCACGCGCCGCCCCCTCCCTGTCACGCGCCGCCCCCTCCCTGTCACGCGCCGCCCCCTCCCTGTCACGCGCCGCCCCCTCCCTGTCACGCGCCGCCCCCTCCCTGTCACGCGCCGCCCCCTCCCTGTCACGCGCCGCCCCCTCCCTGTCACGCGCCGCCGCACGCGCCCCCCTCCCTGTCACGCGCCGCCCCCTCCCTGTCACGCGCCGCCCCCTCCCTGTCACGCGCCGCCCCCTCCCTGTCACGCGCCGCCCCCCTCCCTGTCACGCGCCGCCCCCTCCCTGTCACGCGCCGCCCCCTCCCTGTCACGCCGCCCCCTCCCTGTCACGCGCCGCCCCCTCCCTGTCACGCGCAATCTTCTCTCTCTCTCTCTCTCACGCGCAATCTTCTCTCTCTCTCTCTCTCACGCGCAATCTTCTCTCTCTCTCTCTCTCACGCGCAATCTTCTCTCTCTCTCTCTCTCTCACGCGCAATCTTCTCTCTCTCTCTCTCTCACGCGCAATCTTCTCTCTCTCTCTCTCTCTCTCCCGCGCAATCTTCTCTCTCTCTCTCTCTCTCACGCGCAATCTTCTCTCTCTCTCTCTCTCGCGCAATCTTCTCTCTCTCTCTCTCTCTCGCGCAATCTTCTCTCTCTCTCTCTCTCGCGCAATCTTCTCTCTCTCTCTCTCTCACGCGCAATCTTCTCTCTCTCTCTCTCTCACGCGCAATCTTCTCTCTCTCTCTCTCTCACGCGCAATCTTCTCTCTCTCTCTCTCTCACGCGCAATCTTCTCTCTCTCTCTCTCTCTCACGCGCAATCTTCTCTCTCTCTCTCTCTCACGCGCAATCTTCTCTCTCTCTCTCTCTCACGCGCAATCTTCTCTCTCTCACACAATCTTCTCTCTCTCTCTCTCTCTCTCACACAATCTTCTCTCTCTCTCACACTCGCAATCTTCTCTCTCTCTCTCTCTCTCACGCGCAATCTTCTCTCTCTCTCTCTCTCACGCGCAATCTTCTCTCTCTCTCTCTCTCTCACGCGCAATCTACTCTCTCTCTCTCTGTCTCACGCGCAATCTTCTCTCTCTCTCTCTCTCTCTCTCACACGCGCAATCTTCTCTCTCTCTCTCTCTCTCACGCGCAATCTTCTCTCTCTCTCTCTCTCACGCGCAATCTTCTCTCTCTCTCTCTCTCACGCGCAATCTTCTCTCTCTCTCTCTCTCTCACGCGCAATCTCTCTCTCTCTCTCACGCGCAATCTTCTCTCTCTCTCTCTCTCTCTCACGCGCAATCTTCTCTCTCTCTCTCTCTCTCTCTCACGCGCAATCTTCTCTCTCTCTCTCTCTCTCTCACGCGCAATCTTCTCTCTCTCTCTCTCTCTCTCACGCGCAATCTTCTCTCTCTCTCTCTCTCACGCGCAATCTTCTCTCTCTCTCACGCGCAATCTTCTCTCTCTCACGCGCAATCTTCTCTCTCTCTCACGCACAATCTTCTCTCTCTCTCTCTCTCATGCGCAATCTTCTCTCTCTCTCTCACGCGCAATCTTCTCTCTCTCTCTCTCTCACGCGCAATCTTCTCTCTCTCTCTCTCACGCGGATTCTTCTCTCTCTCTCTCTCACGCGGAATCTTCTCTCTCTCTCTCTCTCACGCGCAATCTTCTCTCTCTCTCTCTCTCTCTCTCACGCGCAATCTTCTCTCTCTCTCTCTCTCACGTACAATCTTCTCTCTCTCTCACACACAATCTTCTCTCACGCACAATCTTCTCTCTCTCTCTCTCACACGCGCAATCTTCTCTCTCTCACGCGCAATCTTCTCTCTCTCTCTCACGCGCAATCTTCTCTCTCTCTCTCACACACGCGCAATCTTCTCTCTCTCTCTCTTACGTACAATCTTCTCTCTTTCTCTCTCTCTCACGCACAATCTTCTCTCTCTCTCTCATGCACGCACACATACAGACATACACATACACTCGCGCGTGCACGTTTTCTTTGGGATAGTTGTTTGTGCTCCACCTTGTTAGGATTTCGGGATGAAGTTAATACTGTGGCCAATCCCATAATCTGTTACCCAATTGAGGTGAGTCTGCATGTCCATGCACTGCCTGGCAGTTCAGGCTGAGTAACTCTCAGACACATCATCAGTGTCTGCTTCTTTCAGCGCACAGGATTCTTAGCTGCATAAGCATAGGGAATCTGAGCAGTATTCTCTCTGCCTTTTACTAGTAAAACATGTGGAGTGGGCTGTTGGTGGGTTGAGAATTGATTCTACCAGCCTGTGCCTATAGATAAGAGTCTAGAAGGTATAGAAAGAGTGAGCTATATTGCAGCATCAATGTTGCTGCATAGAATGGGACAGCAAAAATTGGAACCCTCCAGCTCCTGAAACTCGCCTCTATCAGGCAGTGTTTTTATTCACTGATCCACACAGTAGCACAGTGGTTAGCACTGCTGCCTCACAACGCCAGGGAGCCGGATTCAGTTCCAGGCTTGGGTCACTGTCTGTGTGGAGTTTGTACATTCTCCCCTGTGTATGCGTTGGTTTCCTCCGGGTGCTCCGGTTTCCTCCCACAGCACAAAGATGTGCAGGTCAGATGGATTGGCCATGCAGAATTGCCCGTTAATGTCAGAGGGATTAGCAGAATAAATACTTGGGGTTACAGGGATAGGGCCTGGATGGGATTGTTGTCAGTGTCAGTTGTCAGCTGAATGGTCTCCTTCTGCACTGAAGGAATTCTATGTTTCCTCCCATGGTCCAAAGATGTTAGGTGAATTGGCCATGTTAAATTTCCCTTAGTGTCCAAAGACAGGTAGATTTGGTGGATTAGTGGGGCAAATGCGTGGAGTTACGGGGATAGGGCCTGAGTAAGAGAGCCAGTACAGATTTGATGGGCCAAATGGCCTCGTTCTGCATTGCAGAAGGATTCTATAATTCTAGTGTTCATGTATGTAGAAGTCCCGCTCCAAAGATTTGACCAGGAAACACGAGGCTGACACAGGATATTGAACCAAGACTCCCGCCTGCTCTGTCAAGCAGATATGAAAGAACCTTTGGCACCATTTTGGAGAGGCGCAAGGCAGGGGAGTGAGTTGGAAGATATTCCTAGCTGGGCCCGGTGGTTCTTCCCCAGAATCAAACTAATTCAAGCTGAACGTGGGGTCACCACTGTGGGAGCTGGCTGTGTATCAGGCAGGTCAGCACCGACATTACTACAGTGACTACACTTCGCAAAGTGGTTGACTGGCTGGATAATGCTAGATGATGTACCTGAGGTGATGAAAGCTGCTACAGAAATGCTTCACTCCTTCTGGAGTGGTACAGTGCTTCTCTCAGTTTATGTTGGTCGACTGTAAATCATCAAGCCAGCAAGGAGGTGACACAGATCAGATTCATTGTGAAGGCAAGAACCTTTAACAAGAACACTGGGCTGAATGATTCATTTATTTACATATCTATATGTTTAAAAAAAAGGCTGGTGACTGGTGGCTCTGGATTTTGAAAAGCTGAGTGCAGCATTCTTTCTAGAACGGTTGAGGGTGGGGGTGTGCTGGCTGGCATGCATTTTGTGCAGCAGTGTAAAATGCAGCACAGCCGCCTGTGTACAGTGAGTTTCAGCCTGTGAGCGAACGATGGAACCTCTGCTGCAGAGACAGAGGGGACTGCTCCCCCCATCTTTGATTTCAAAATTTGATTTAAATGCAAATTTATTGCCTGCTCCAGCATTAGTGTGAACCTGGCACACAGTCGGACCGAACCCACTCAGAGTGCAGCTTCTCACTCAGTGCATAACAACAGCTGCGCATGTGATAAAATGAAATAGAGCTACGCACTGTGCAAAAGAGAAACAATCTTCCCTCCCTGGTGTCCCCATCCGCAGCCTTTGAGGGATAGTGGATTCCTCTTCCTCCCCTCCCCCGCCATGTGTAAACTGGTTGAGAGATAGTTGGAATTATCAGCCGCTCTACCTCTCCCCATTCACAGATTGCAAAGCAGTGTGTGTGTGTGCCTGCGTGCGCGCACGTATATGCCTTAGTGCGTGAGTCCGTGCATGCGCATACCTGTGTCCGTGTGTGCACCTGCCTCTCTGCATGCGTGTGCACACAAGCCCACCTCCATGTGCACGCCCGCCTCCATGCGCCTCCGCCTCCACGTGCATGCCCATGCACTTATCTGAGTGGGGATGCATGCCCTGTAGGGGTAAGTGCCTGTGCGGGTGCATGCCCTGTAGAGGTGTGTGCGCGCGTCCGCCTCCGAGCATGTGCGCACACGTCCGCGTCCGAGCATGTGCGCGCACGTCCGCCTCCGAGCATGTGCACGCACATCTGCCTCTGTGCTTACGTCCCCGCCTCAGCACGCACACCCGTGAGCCTGCATGTGTCTGGGTGCATGTGTCTGCATCCGTGCGTGTGCTTGTCTGCGTGTCTGAGTGTGGTGTGGCGATGGCTTTTTTTTCCTTATATAATGCGACAGAAGCAAGGTGTTCAAATTCATCTTTCCAATTTCTGGAGAAAAGTGCCCCAAACATAGCACACACCAAGGATTCCCAGCCAGTATGCTGTGAAAACATTTCAAAATGATTCAAAATTCATGTAACTAAACTAAAACTAACTTCCTCCTTCAACTCTGGTCAGCATCTCCGAGACCCAATGAATCTTGGGCCTCTCGCACATGTGCCACTGGGAAAGACCAACAGGATCTGCAGCTGAAACATAGGGCCTGCACAAATAGCAAAAGCTCAAAAAGGGCACAAAAACTCAGGGATAAGCCTGAGAGAAGGAGAGGTTTTAAGAAAAAAGGCACAAGGGCAGGTATGGTGGCACAGTAGTTGCTAGTACTGCCCCTCAGTGCCAGGGACCTGGGTTCAGTTCCAACCTTGGATCACTGTCTGTGTGGAGTTTGCAGGTTCTTCCCTTGGCTCCGTGGGTTTCCTCCAGGTGCTCTGGTTTCTTCCCACACCAGATGTGCAGGTTAGGTGGATTGGCTGTGCCAAGTTGTCCCTCAGTGTCCCTATGTGTAGGTTGGGTTAAAGGAATGGGACCAGAACACATGAGGGGAGAGGAGGTGCCTGAATAAGATGCTCTGTTGGTGCAAGGCCGAATGGCCTCTCTCTGCACTGTAGGGATTCTATAACAGGGAGAAGTTAAAATGAAGTTCCCATTAAGGGAAGAAGACAGAGAAAATAGGAGTGTCTCAAAATCTTTTAATAGTTTGACGCTGTGCTGTGATACGTAAAATGTTTGGAATCACTGGTATACAGATGTGTGCTCTCTAGCCATCATAGATGGGAACACAGGCTGATTTTTACAATGCAAGAAACAGGGAACTGCAGACCTGTTAGCTTCACCTCAGCAATAGGGAAAATGTTAGAATCTATTCTAAAGGAAATGATCAATTGACGTTTGGATAATCATAATCTGGGAATCATCAGCACGGATTTGCGAATGAGAATTCTGATTTTAATTTGGTTTATTATTGTCATACATGTTGGCAGACAGTGAAAATATTATTTCTTGCATTATATATTAAAAAAATTGAATATAGGAGAGAAGGAAACCAAGGGTGCAGAATATAATATTGCAGTTACAGATAGCGTGCAGAGAAATATCAACTTAATATATGGTAGGTCCATTCAAAAGCCTGTTGGCAGCAGGGAAGAAGCTGTTCTTGAGACGGTTGATAGTGATCTCATACTTTGGTATCTTTTTCCCAAAGGAAGAAGGTGGAAGAGGGAATGCCCGGGGTGCGTGGGGTCCTTGATTATGCTGGTTGCTTTTCCGAGGCAGCAGGAAATGTAGATGGAGTCAGTGGATGGGAGGCTGGTTTAAGTGATGGACTGGGCTACGATCACAACTCTAGTTACTTGTGGTCTTGGGCAGAACAGAAGCCATACAAAGCTGTGCTCAATCAGAAAGGATGCTTTCTATGGTGCATCTATAAAAGTTGGTGAGTCGGAGCGGACATGCTGAATTTCCTTAGGCCCCTGAGAAAGTAAAGGTGTTGGTGGACTTTCTCAACTGTAGTGTGAGCATGGTGGGGGTGGGGGGTCCAGGACAGGTTGTTAGTGATTTGGACACCTAGAAATTTGAAGCTCTCGATCATTTCCATTTGACAAGTTCACTTCATCAAGGTTTGCCAAGCTTGTTTGAGGATGTTGCCAATAGAATTGAGAAAGGAGACTCGATGAATGTGGTAAATTTGGATTTTCAGAAGGCTTTTGATAAAGATCCCCCAAAGGAGGTTAATCAGCAAAACACAAGCACATGGAATAGGTAGCAGTATACTGGCATGGATTGAGGATTGGCTAACAGGTAGTAAATAGAGAGTAGGACGGGTTATTCTCATGTTAGCTGGCTGTGCTAGTGAGGAACCGCAAGGATCAGTACTTGAATCCCAGCTTTTCACAATGTACATCAATGATTTGCATGTGGCAACCAAATGTAATATTTCCAAGTTTGTGGATGATACAAAGCTGGGTGGGAATGTCAATTGTGAGGAAGATGTAAAGCGGCCACAGGATGACTTGGACAGATTCAGCAAGTGGGCAAATGGAATATAATGTGGAAAAATGTGAAGAAATCCACTTTGATGGAGGGAACAGTTCTGCAGAATATTTCCTACATGGTCAGGAATTAGAAAGTGCAGATGTACAGAGGGATCTGGGTGCCCTTGTCCATAAGTTATTGCTATTTGTGATTTTTATCAATGACCTGGAAGAGGGGGCTAAAGGGTGGGTTAGTAAATTTGCTGATGACACCAAGATTGATGGAGTAGTGGATGAGTTGGAGGGCCCTTGTAGACTGCAAAGAGACAATGATAAGATGTGGAGCTGGGCAGAAAAGTGGCAGATGGAGTTTAACCCTGATAAGTGTGAGGTGATTCATTTTGGTAGGACAAACTTGAATGCGGATTACAGGGTCAAAGGCAGAGTTCTGAGGAATGTGGAGGAACAGAAATCTTGTGGTTCATATCCACAGATCTCTGAAGGTTGTCACTCAAGTGGATAGAGCTATGAAGAAGGCTTATAGTGTGTTAGCATTTATTAATGGCGGGTTTGAGTTTAAGAGCTGTAGGGTTACGCTGCAACTACACAGGACCTTGGTGAGACCACATTTGTAATATTGTGTGCAGTTCTGGTCATCTCACTATAAGAAGAATGTGGAAACATTGGTGAGAGTGCAGAGGAGATTTACTAGGTTACTGCCTGGTTTGCAGGGTAGGTTGTATGAGGAAAGGTTGAGGGAGCTGGGGCTTTTCTCTTTAGAGTGGAGGAGGATGAGAGGCGACTTAATAGAGGTTTATAAGATTATAAGGGGATAGATAGTCTGCACGTCCACTCTATTTCCTCAAGTGGATGTAGCTGTTACTAGGGGGCATAACTATAAGGTTCATAGTGGGGGATATAGGAGGGATGTCCAAGATAGATTCTTTACTCAGAGAGTGGTTGGGATGTGGAATGCACTGTCTGCTGTGATAGTGGAGTCGGACACTTTAGGAACTTTCAAGCGGTTATTGGAATGGCACATGGAACACACCAGAACGATGGGGAGTGGGATAGCTTGATCTTGGGTTCAGACATAGCTCGGCAGAACATTGAGAGCCGAAGGGCCTATACTGTGCTGTACTGTTCTATGTTACTGGAGGCTAGTGTGCAGGGGCAGCAAGTTATTCGGAAGGCTAATGGAAAGTTAGCCTTTATCGTGAGAGGGTTTGAGTACAGGAGTACTGAGGACTCACTTCAATTATATAGGAACTTGGTTTGAGTGCAGCTGGAGTAATGTATGTACAGCTTTCGTCCCCTTACCTCAGGATATTAAGAACATAAGAAATAGGAGCAGGAGTAGGCCATCTAGCCCTTCGAGCCTGCCCCGCCATTCAATAAGATCATGGCTGATCTGTCGTGGCTCAGTTCCACATTCCCGCCCTCTCCCCATAACCCTTAATCCCCTCTCTAATCAAAAACCCTCAATGTTAGCCCGCGTCTTAAAAATATTTAGCGAGGTAGCCTCCACCACTTCAACAGGCAGAGAATTCCAGAGATTCACCACCCTTTGAGTGAAGAAGTTCCTCCTCAACTCCGTTCTAAACCGCCCCCCCCCTTTATCTTGAGGCTGTGCCCCTTAGTCCTACTATCCTTTCTGAGCGGGAAGAGTCTCTCCACCTCTATCCTATCATTATTTTATTGCCATTCAGGGCAAAGGTTCACCAGATTTGTTCCACGAATGGTGGGACAGTCCATACAGAGAGAGACTGGGGAAAAGGGGGCCTGGATTATCTCAAGGGATCAGAGGTGATCTCATTGAAATCTGCAAAATATTTAAAAGGATAGACAGAGTAGAAGCGGATAAGATGTTCCCCCCTTGGTGGGTGAGCCTTGAACCAGGGGGCACAATTTCAAAATCAAGCCCCTTAGGATGGAGATGAGGGTTGTGAATCTTTGGAATTGTCTATCCCAGAGGGCTGTGGAAGCTCAGTCACTGCGTGTGTTTAAAGCAGAGATTGAAAGATTTCTGATTAACGGTGATGGAGAGAGTAGTGAGGATAGTGTGGGTAAAAGTGTCTGATCAACCATGATCATATCAAATGGCAGAATAGGCTCGATGGGCTGAATGGTCTCCTGTTTCTGTGCTCCAAAGAGTTACATAGAGCATACAGGAACAAGACAGGCCAATTGTTGCTAAGGCTCCATGAGAACCTCCTCCCATCCTTCCACATCCAACTCTACTCTCAGCTTTACCCTTTATTCCTTCGTCTCTCTCCTGCATACCTAACATCACCTTAGTGTACCTACACTAAGTTAACCTTGTGGGAGCCACATGTCTCCACCCCCCACCCCCATTCTGCCCTTTTTGCCTAATCCCCCACTTCGTTTCTTGGTGCCGATGCTGATGGTCTCTTTTTGCTCTTCCCCCTCGAGTGGAAGCTCTTTCTCTGCCTGCCTGCACCATCAGAACCTTTGATAATTTTCAAGCTTTCCGATCAGATGCTCCCCGGCCATCGCTTTTAAAGTGGTGCAGACTCAATGGGCCGAATGGCCTCCTTCTGCACTTGTTGGGATTCTATGGAGGTGTGGCATGTTTAGCTTGGGAAGCTGGAATCCCACCGCTCTGCTATTGCTCTTAAGAATCTGTTTTATATCCTCCCTCGTAACTGTATGTACCCTTTCTATCAGATAGCATGAGTATCCATCCCATGAACACTTCTCAGCCTTTGGGCTATGATCAAGCATCAGACCAAGCCCAAGATATGGGTGCAATGCCTCACCTTGTCAGCTTGGATCTTGTGTGTCTCTCGTGGAGACCATCAATTGGATTCAATTTGAATTGATTTTTGGAGCAAGTAAGGAGATGGATTCAGGCATTGCCTGGTTCACTCTGAGCATTGGCTTTGTAACTTTTAAAAAAGGATTTCTTTCTACTTTCGACACTCTGTATTTTTTCCCCATCCCTTTTGGGCCTCAAAGCCTATTGAGCTTCCTATTTGCCCAACTCCTGCATAACTTAACTTGCCCTTGCTGCTGTCTAGCTAACTCCTCACTGGCACAACCTCACCCTGGCATCTCCCAGGCCCGCAATGAGTGCATTGGCATTGTCAGAGCGGGTGTATGTTTTCCAATGTATCGCGCCTAACTCCCTTCCAGCCCGACCACCACCCCCATTTGTTTTTCTTCTGTCACGCCGCTCTCGCCTGCAATCCCCTGCAAACATCAGAGAGCTACTCCCAGCCCACCAGGGCTGTTTGTCAGCAGGCCAGTTGGCAAAGCGCGGGCGAGAGAAGAGATTCCCTCTGTGGGGAAGAATCAAACTGCGCCATCATGATAATCAAAGCCGCACTCCACTCTCTCAGTGACGTGCGCTCAATGACAATTTCCCAGATGGCGTGCGTCTCGAGCTGCAATGCTGTGGTATTACTTTGCTCCGTAATAAACCCATTTTTATTTTGAGAATGTGGCATGAAATGACGAGGCTGTGCATCAAATTAAATTAGCTCTCCAAACAACAATCTGCTCTCTGATTGCCGTTGAACTCCCAAGTTTACTCATTCAGTCCCCTGCACCACCAATAATACGATTACTCATCGTTTCAAGTTACGATTGATTGCTAAATAAGGGGCGAAGCAGTGTCAGGCGGTTGAAAGCGGATGTTTGGGACTTTGTCGCTTTTTCAAGAAAAGCACAGTCACATGCGCGATTTACTCTGGCAGTCTGCCTCACCTTTTGGCAACCCCTACCCCATTGTGGATGTGTCCTATTCATGGTGAGGCAGTCACAGGCCTGGCCAGCTCCAGTGACCAGTATCTCCTAACGCTGCTTTACTGAAACATTGTTCAGGGACCTGAGGAACACAAAATGCAGCTTTCACATCTGTTTGCAAGCAATCACAGGTTGATCCAAAATTGGGGCTGGCAGGTCCTTCCTTCCACTTGAGGGTCTCCAGTATGTCTGTAACCTCCTCCAGCCTCCAAACTCTCCCCATCTCTGTAACCTCCTCCAACCCCCACAGCCCTCCTTACCTCTTTAACCTCCTTAATCCCCTGCAACCTTCCCTACTATCTCTCTAATTTCCTCCATCACCTACAACCCTCCCTACCACTTTAACCTCCTCCAGCCCCCTACCACCCTCCCTGTCGCTGTAACCTCCTCCAGCCCCTTACCACCCTCCCTATCTCTGCAACCTCCGCCAACCCCTACACCCTTCCCTATTTTCATAACCTCCTCCATCTCCACAACCCTTAACGCCTCCTCCTGTGGGCTGCAGGTTAAATTGTGCAAATTTGATAGTGCCCCTGTGGAGCACTCTGGAGCCGTTTTGGGCCTGTGATGAAGGCACGTGAAGACAGGTTTTTGTGTTGGCATGGGAACCTGTCACGCGTATCACAACCCGAACAGTGTCCCAACAGCAAGTTGTTCTGAGATGCGGTTAACCCTTCCCTGAGCATTTTGTGCCCCGTGAGATCCATTCATAACAACGGGACGAACAGGCAGTCAGCGGCCTCACATCCTCCAATTGATGCTGTTAAGAATTTTTTTAAGATCTGTTAGAAGCACTGGAACAGGCCGAGACTTTACTGTCTCACCCTGACCAAGTGGAGGTACCATTCACATCAGATATGCCAGCACTCTCTCTCTCTCTTCTCTTCATTTTTAAATGTGTTTTGTGAGGGTGAAATCTCTGTCCTGGAAATAGGCTGGGGAGAAACTGTAAAACCACCTGATCAATTTTCATTTACAATGAACGTCTGTGTCCAATTTTAATTCCTTTCCCACGGTGCTTAGTAAACAGCCCACACGATGAGTGGCACTGGGATATGACTCTGTGCTCAGATCTGACATCACACATGGGCACAAGGAGGCACAAGGTGCGGTGCAATCCCATCTCAGCGACCCGCTGCTTGGGCAGAATTTCACATTAGTCTTAAATCCAGACCTCCTTCCCGGGGCTCCATAGCTTAGGCCCCCTTGCGAAAATGCCCTCCTTTGCCAGAGCACGGAAGGATTTCCTGTATGGGCTGCTGCTGTACACCTTGCGCTGGCATACCGTCACCCGGACACCCCTTGGCGTGCCTTATTGCCATCTGGTAGTCCCTGGTGGAGGGCCCTGTAAGAGGGGTCCTTCCCAAATACATCAGGAATTTAGGGTAATGCATGCAGCCAGTCCCATATCATCGTAAACTACACTGGTTCATGGGCTCCCCCGAAGCCTTCCCCTTTCACGATTTTTGCGGAGTCCATGGACCATTCTGTGTTCAATATTATGGATTGCACTATGTTTTGCGTTATCTAAAAAAAAACATGTCCTCCCCTGTGTCTGCTTGGGTTTCCTCCGGGTGCCCCAGTTTCCTCCCACAGTCTGAAAGACATGCCGATTAGGTCCTTTGACCTGAACAGGAGTGTGGTTACCAGGGGAACTTCACAGTAACATCATTGCAGTGTTAATGTAAGTCTTACTTGTGACTAATAAATAAATTTTAAAACCTTATGGTCACCTGGCGCAGAGGGGGCGGGGAAGATGGAGGATCTCCTTGTGAGCCTGGGCCTAGCCAAAGGCATTATTAACAAGTGCAGGCTGCAGGCGACCGAGGTGGGGGGAGTCAGACAACCTGACTGTACCGCTCTACCATGGTTATATGTCCAGCCAGATGTCTCTGGAGAGGGAGTATGCAATGTCTGAAGGCACCATCGAGGTTTCTGTGCTCATTGGGCACCACAGGACTGGGCTGTATTATCGACCCCCTTAAACGCATTTTGATTAAGTTTGAAGTTTCCTTTCTGCTTTGTCTTTTGCTGTGGGCGATTCCCTTTCTGGGGGCTGACCTTCTTGCTTTATCCCTGAGTTTGTTTAATTTGGTTGGAATCAAAAAGAAATGTCACAGCTCCGGTGTTTATACCTTCATCTGGTGGTCAGTTGAAACCCTGACTAGCACTGTGGTCACTGGTGTTAATTTGGGTTCCCTTCCTGCCAGGCGTGGCAATTCCTCTGAGCTCTGACTTCTGTTTCCACATGTTCACCGTAGCAAAGCCTCCTTGTGCTGTGCATCTCCAGTTCTGGGGTGTTGAACAAATGGCGCCTGTCTTTATTGCCATCCTTTGAACCTCTGAAAGGGATTGCTGGCGAATATTGCATGTCATGACCTAACGATTACATGCCAGAAAGTCATCTTGCCCAACCAGTCAGAGAGTTGTTTCTCTCTTTCTCTCATGCTCTCTCTCTCGTGCGCTCCCTTTTTCTCACTCTCATGTTCTCGCACTCACTGTCTTACTCTCGTTCTAGCTCTGTCTTGCTCTCTTTCTCGCTTGCAAGTGTGCAGTTTCTCACTCTCATTCACTCTCTCTCACACTTGTGCTCGCTCTCTCTCTCGCTGACTTGTCTTTCTCTCTCTCTCGCTCACTGCCTTTTCCTTTCTCTCACTCTCTCTCGTTCTCTGTCTCTTTCTCTCTCACTTGCTCACCCTCTCCCACTTTGTCTGTCTCTCTCTTGCTCATTGCCTTTCCCCCTCTCTCATTCTCTGTCTCTCTCTCTCTCACTTGCTCACTGCTTTTCTCTGTCTTTTACTCACTGTCTGTTGCTCTCTGTTTTTCTCTCTCTCTCTTGCTCACTGCCTTTCCCCCTCTCTTGCTCACTCTCTCTCGCTCTCTGCCTCTCTCTTTCTCTCTCTCTGTCTCTCGCTCTCTGTCTCTGTCTCTCTCTCTCTCTCGCTCAGTGCCTTCCTCTCTCTCTTGCTCATTCTGTCTTTCTCACTCCCTTGCTCAGTCTCTCTCTCTCCTTTGTGCTGTAAGCTTTCTGTGATTGTGTGAACCCAGTCAGGGTTGATTGGGTGAGAGGATTCTTGTGCAAGCTGCACCTAACCTCACCCTGGACTCGCACCTCAGTGTACACTGACCCATATGGGCTTTTCACCTGGCAACACTTCAATTCTACAATTCTGGCCTCGGTCTGCAGCCTCCCCCAATCTCTGTCATCTTCTCCAACCCTCCTTGATCTCTGCATTCTTCCAGTTCTGAGCTCTTTTGCAGCCCTGATTTTATGTGTGAGACCTCAATCTTGAAAACAAATGCTGAAATCAGGGGACTTGAGATGGCTCTGTCTCTGCAGTATGCCAGCGCAGAGCACTGATATACGTTTTTTTGTGCATGCGGAAAGCCAGTGGAGGGGGGGGCAGAGCGAAAGACAGATGTCAGAAGTGTTTGTCCTGATTAACACGGGTACTAGATGTGAAAGAAGAAATTGGATGGTTTGATTTTCACTCAATGATTTCAACCTAATATAGAAGAGTGGGTAAAAGGATAGACGAAGGGAGGCTACTTCAATAAACAAAACCAGAGAAAAGGCATAAACCGTACCAAGATGGTGGCATTGGGGTAATGTCTTTGATTTGATTTATTATTATCATATGTTGTAGCATACTGTAAAAAGTATTGTTTCTTACGCATTATGCTGACAAAGCATACCATTCATAGAGTACATACAGGAAAAAGAAAGGACAGGGTGCAGAATGTAGTATTACAATCAAAGCTAGGGTGTAGAGAAAGATCAACGTATTGGATGGTAAGTCCATTCAATCTGATGGTAGCAAAAAGAAGCTGTTCTTAAGTTGGTTGGTACGTAATCTCAGACTTCTGTATTTTTTTCCTGATGGAAGAAAGTGGAAGAGAGAGGAAGAGAGAATGTCTGGGGTGTATGAGGTCTTTGATAATGTTGGCTGCTTTTCCGAGGCAGTGAGAAGTGTAGACGGTGTCAATGGATGGGAGGTTGATTTGCGCGATGGCCTGGGCTACATTTGCAATCCTTTGTAACTGCAGTCTTGGACAAAGCAGGAGCCATACCAAGCTGTGATATATCCGAAAGGGATAGTTCCTGTGGTGCATCTGCAAAAATTGGTGCAAGTTGTAGCGGACATGCCAAATTTCCTTAGTCTCCTGGGAAAGTAGAGGCGTTGGTGAGCTTTCTTAATAATAGCACCAGTATTGGGGGTCTAGGACAGGTCATTGGTGGTTCAGACACTTAGCAAGTTCTGGATGATTTCCATTGGGGGGTGCAGTGGAGGGCTGGTCCTGGTGGAATTGAAATTCAGTTGTTAAATCTGGAATGATAAAGTAATTCCATTCCAATTCTCTTCCTTCCGTCCTTGCCACGTCTGCGTGGGATTGCTCCGGGTGCTGATTAAGAGCGTGGCACAGTGGTTAGCACTGCTACCTCACAGCGCCAGAGACCTGGGTTTGACTCCAGCATTAGGTTACTATCTGAGTGGAGTTTGCATGTTCTCCCCGTATCTGCGTGGGTTTCCTCCGGGTACTCCGGTTTCCTCCCACAGTCCAAAGATGTGCGGGTAGGTTGATTGGCTATGCTGAATTGCCTCTTGGTGTCCTGAGATGCATAGCTTAGAGGGATTAGCAGTAAATATGTAGGGATACGGGGCTAGAACCTGTGGTCGGTGCAGACACTGTGGGCTGAATGGCCTCTTTCTGCCCTGTAGGGTTTCTATGATTTCTATGATTCCAGAGCATACAACAATGTGGTCAATTCTCCAAAATGGTCCTTAGCCAGACAGTTGGTTCAAGGGACAATTAGGGATTGGGCAATCGGTGCTGGCCTTACCCAGCGACCCCTCACATCTTAATAATAAATAAGAGTGATGGCATCTTACAGCTTTGACCTGAAAATGTGACAAATTGCTTTAATAGAGTGATCGACCACCTTGCTGCTTTCTCGCCTGAGGGCCCTGACTGCTTCTTGGGTACATCTGCCTCAGAGGCCTATCTGCTTCTTGCCAGAGAGCCACTGTTCACCAATGGTTCTGGACACTGTTCACCCATGGTTCTTGACCAAGGACCATGCTCAATAGACAGGCATACGCCCTTACCTGAAACCTTGCACTTTTCTGAAAGTCTGTTCTTGGAGTATTGTGTACAGTTTTCGTCACCCAGACATTAATAAAGAGTTGCAGAGAGGATTTATGAGGCTGCTGCCAGCATTAATGGGCATGAGTTATAGGGAGTGGTTGGCCAGGCTAGGATTTATTTGTTGGAACGTAGGAGAATGAGGGATGACCTTATTGAGGTGCATAAAATCATGAGGGGAAGAGATAGGATGAACACATAATCTTTTACCCAGGGAAGGGGGTATTGAAAACTAGTAAGGATGGAGTTTAAGGTGAGAGGGGAAAGTTTGTTAAAGTTTAAAGTTTATTTATTAGCGTTACAAGTAAGCTTACATTAACATTGCAAAGAAGTTACTGTGAAAATCCCCAAGTTGCCACACTCTGGTGCCTGTTCAGGTACACTGAGGGAAAATTTAGCACAATGTGCCTAACCAGCACCTATTTCAGTTCGTGGGAGGAAACCGGGGCTCTGGAGGAAACCCACGCAAAGACTGTGCAAACTCCACACAGAAGTCAAGAAGCCGAGAATCGAACCTGGGTCCCTGGCGCTGTGAGGCAGCAGTGCTAACCACCATGCTGCCCGCAGGGGACCTGAGAGGCAACTTCTTCACACACAGGATGGTGCGCATATGGAATGAGCTGTTGAAAAAGTGGTTGCGGTAGGTACAATAGCAACATTTAAGAAGCATTCGGATGAGAATGAGAAAGGATTAGAGGGATATGGGCCAAACACAGGCAATTGGGACTAGCTCAGAGAGCACCATGGTCGGTATGAAGCTGGTGGGCCGAAGGGCCTGATTCCATACAGTATTCCTCTATGACTCATTTGAACAACTGTGTTTTTAAAAAGTACCGCACACTTCCCTCAAGCACAGACACTCTCGTTCTGTGCTTTGCTCCCTTTGAAAAACTGCAGCATGCAGCGGTGCAGAGGGACCTCGGGGTCCTTCTGCATGAGTCGCAAAAACCCAGCCTGCAAGTGCAGCAGGTGGTCAGGAAGGCGAATGGGATGCTGGCCTTCATAGTGAGGGGGATTGAATATAAAAGTAGGGAGGTCTTGCTGCAACTGTACAGGGCACTGGTGAGGCCGCAGCTGGAGTACTGTGTGCAGTTTTGGTCGCCGCACTTACGCAAGGATATTTTGGCCTTGGAGGGAGTGCAGAGGAGGTTTACTAGGCCTTACCGGAGTTGAGGGGGTTGAACAATGAGGAGAGGCTGAATAAACTAGGCTTGTACACGTTAGAGTTTAGAAGAATGAGGGGAGATCTCATTGAGACGTATAAGATGATGAATGGGATGGATAGGATAGAGGTGGAGAGGCTCTTCCCACTCAGAAAGGACAGTAGGACTAGAGGGCACAGCCTCAAGATAAAGGGGGGGCAATTTAGAACGGAGTTGAGGAGGAACTTCTTCACTCAAAGGGTGGTGAATCTCTGGAATTCTCTGCCCGTTGAAGTGGTGGAGGCTGCCTCACTAAATATATTTAAGACGCGGGTTGATAGGTTTTTGATAGGCAAGGGGATTAAGGGTTATGGGGAGAGGGCGGGAATGTGGAACTGAGCCACAACAGATCAGCCATGATCTTATTGAATGGCGGGGCAGGCTCGAAGGGCTAGATGGCCTACTCCTGCTCCTATTTCTTATGTTCTTATGATTCAAAATTACCCTGTGCTCAGGATTTTCACTTCATCCAGCACCGTTGTTTGGCTCTGTTCAAAACAAGGAGGAGGCAACAATAGGTCTTTCACACACACGCACTCCTTTTTGCCTAGAGTGGTACCTGAAGAATGCAAAATACATCAGAGAGCAGACAGCTAGGGAGGAGCGCTATTTATAGCACAGAGAATAGATACATAGAGTATCCCAATCTTGTGCAATTGCCAGAGACGGCATCGAAACCCTGCTGCAATACTCCATAGAGAGGCACAGACGATAACAATTAGTCAGCAGGGACAGCTCAAAGCACAACAACGCAGCATTTTAAAACGTTGGCTTCACTGCAGGCAGGTTCGGTGCACTGACAAAGCAGAAATCTAATTGAAGTATTCAGGTGGTTTTGAGCCCACAGGGAAGAAAGGTGCGGACGGGGTTGGAGAGAGTGTGGGTAGCCGGAAGTGGCCTCACAGTTGGCGCCTGACCAGATGTTTAATGTGAACTGTGACTATTCCAAAAGGTGTCATGTAAATACAAGCCAGACATCCCTTCCTGAGTTTTTTTGATCGGAATCTGCATGGTGACACATTGGTTAGCACTGCTGCTTCACAGTGCCAGGGACCAGGGTTCGATTCCCGGTTTGGGTCACTGTCTCTGTGGAGTTTGCACGTTCTCCCCGTGACTGCATGGGTTTTCTCCAGTTTCCTCCCACAGTTCAAAAGACACGCTGGTTACCATGATAAATTGTCCATTAGTGCCAGGAGGACTAGCTAGGGTAAATATGTGGGGTTACGGGGATAGGACCTGGGTGGGATTGTTGTTAGTGCAGACTCAATGGGCTGAATGGCCTCCCTCTGCACTGTAGGGACTCTATGATTCCAGTCAGACCCTGAGCCATGTCAGAAGTTCAGGACCAGTGGCCAAAGGTTTGTTCAAAGAATTTGGTTTTAAAGAGCATCTTCAAGGATGAGATAGAGGCGCAGAGATTTAGGAGGGGAATTCCAGAGCATTCCACCCCTCAATCCACTCAAAGTCTGGTTCAATCTCAGCACATCACACTGCTGCATAACCCAGCGTGCTCGGGCATCACTGTCACAATACTATCTCTTTTGACTTTATTCCACAGGTGGAGGTCCACCTCGTGTCAAACGAGGGGCATTCACACGGCGGGTCGTGCCTGGGCTGCTCTTGGAACTTCCGGGAGTGGCCTAGGACTTCGTGTCGGTGTGTGTGCTTGATCCAGGACCGGTAGATGGGCGCCGCAACAGCTCAGTGACTAGCACTGCTGGCTGTGCAGGCACATGGATTTGGGCCTGTGTCTGTGGGAGTTTGCGCATTCTCCCTGTGGTTGCGTGGGTTTCCTCCGGGCGCTCCGGTTTCCTCCCACACCCCAAAAATGTGCTCTCAGGCTAATCGGTTTTTACCAAATTGACACTATTTCTTCCCTGAATCTGACTGAGTAGGGTTCCATTCATAGATATGCAGGGTAGAATAGGTGCAGGGTGATGTGGCGGCGCGGGCTCGTTGGGCCGAAGGGCCTGTTTCCCGTGCTGGATTGTTCTTTGTTCTTTGTATCTCAACTCTCCTTATTTTGGGTGCTGTATTTTCGTCAAAGTGCCCTGTTCTGCTTCAAATGATTGCAAGCATTTTCTTTCACAAAAATATACTTTATTTGTAAAATATCTGAAAGAACATTACAACCATTTCAAAATTGCCATCACATAAAATGCAATAATATCCAGGCTCTCTACACACATCACCTTGAGGTCTTCAATGCAGTCAGTGAAATGTTACAGACATTTCAAAATGGTCACTGCAAATGGTGCAAAGATATTTAAGTTGTCCGCCTAGATCTACAGTGCTTCCGTACAATTGTGATACATGAGGGGCAAAATTTAAACGAGGTTTATGAGACAAGTTTTATGGGTGTCTGGAACTTGCTGCTGGTGGAAGCAGATACGATAGTGACTTTTAAGGGGCATCTTGACAGATACGTGAATAGGATGGGAATAGAGGGATATGGTCCCCAGAAGAGTAGGGGGGGTTTTAGTTCAGGAGGGTAGCATGGTCAATGCAGTCTTGGAGGCCGAAGGGCCTGTTCCTGTGCTGCAATTTTCTTTGTGATGTTCAGTGTGAGTTGGCGAGCCTGGGGGGTTCTATACAATTCCAATTCCCTCACTTCACTGCGGTTGAAAGGTCTTGGATAGCAACCTTATCCCATCACATCTCTGCAGTAGCTGCCTCAAGTTATAGTGCATCCCTCAGCATGTAGTTCCAAGCTTTGGTTCCAGTCTGCAACCCTCAGTCAGGGACAACACTGGGCAGACCTAAGATGGCCTTTCACCAAGTTGACGATCCTCCAGCAGCAGTTGATGTTTGCCTGAGTGCGTCCCTGGGAGTAGCCTCGAGAGCACAGAGTCCTACGTCAACAGCTGCCCGGGATGAATCTCGAGAAAAACCACCTTACCTCTCCCCAAATCTTTTTTGCAAAGGTACATTCCACAAGGGGGTGGCTAACAGTCTATTCCCCAATGCGCGGATAGGGTGAGATTCAGGCCTTGTAGGAAGGATCTGACAGGTAGGACTTTCCCACCACCAGACTTGTCAGGCCATTAACATTCAAATGGTTACAAACACTTCCAAGAAATTATGGGATTTTTGGGGGTTAATTTTGTAGGCCAGCTCTTCCACTACAAGTGCTGTGATGTTAGAAACTCCCTTTTGCAACTGTTACCACCAATATACCGTAAATACTCACTGCAATCAGTTCATGTAAATACACATAGCAGTCAGTTCACAGGGGAATCCCCCCCCCCCCCCGCAACCATGCACACACGCGCAGGCACTCACACACACTCCCATGCATACTCACTCACACAAACACATACTCTCTCACTCTCTCACACACACACACACACACACACACAGCGTGCATGCACGGTTGGAACCATGCCAAGGTCTGTTGGCCTTGGGAGGGATTTTCCAGTCTTGGGGCAAGCATGGCTGGAAAATCCAGCCCAGACACACTCTCACTCACTCACACACACTCATATTTAAAAGCTCATACATACACACACATACACTCTCTCAAACACCCATACACACAATCACACACATTCACATATACACACTTACACGCTTTCACACACAGGCATACATTCTCTCTCATGCACAGACACACTCGCACACTTGTACAATCTCGCACACTTGTACAATCTCGCACACTCGTACAATCTCGCGCACACGTACAATCTCGCACAGTCATGCACATACACAAACACATTCTCACATTTACTCACTCACACAATCTCACACGCACACACAGTCTCTCACGCACACACATTCATTCACACACACGTGCACACGCATATACACACACACACTCTCTCTCTCTGTCTGCTGCACCTGTACAGTAATCCAAACATAGGCAAATTAGGGACAGGTGCTCAGGAAGGAGCAACCGCTCGCCCTGGTTTCTAAAAAGGTTAACAAGTTGAACCACTGGCCATGTTCAGGCGGTATTTTTATCTAAACAGCATGTTAATTCGGATTCTGTGTGTCCAGTTTTACCTTACAGGGAATATCTTGGTGGGGATGAGGGGATTTCTGAGTTTGCTGCAATTTCAGTCAAGCACGCTGGTCGTTGACACTGCAGCCCGGGCACGCGTTTCCTCAGTGAGGTTTAAAATAAGCATTGTTTATTTTTATTCTCTCCTCTTCACTGGCTCAGTGAAGACAGGCTCAAAGTACTCAATGGCCCACTCCTGTCCCCATGTACCTCTGCATGCCTGAACCTAGCCCAAAATGGAGGGAAGGGGACCTGGATATTCTCTGCTCCAGTGACAGCCCACTGATCATGAAAGTGGTTTGTTTGGTTTAATTTCGTTTGGGTGAAAGCTAGTATCGTCCACATTCTGCTGACTTTGTCACTGCCACAGTAGCCTTTTGCTACCTTCTAGAGTCACTAATGCGTTTAAGATGAATCAGGTTAGACCTGTGCTGGGAGGCGATCATATTGAAACACGTAAGATCCCAAGGAGAACAATTTAAAAATAAGGAGTCGCCCCTTTATGATGGAGAAGCTGGAGACATTTTTTTCTCCTCTCAGGGCAAGGGGGCGAGAGCCTGTGGAACTCTCTTCCCTACAGAGCAGTCAAGGCAGTGTCAGTTAATAGATTCTTGATTAAGAAGGGAGTCAGAGTTATGGGGGGAGGGGGAGGGAGTGAGCAGGAGAGCAGAGTTGAGGCCACTGCCAGAGCAGCCACCACCTTTATAGAATGGTGCAGCAGGCTCAAGGGGCCGAATGGCCTACTTCTCCCAATTGATATGCCCGTAACCAGGATAGGGATTCTGCTAAATGTTGGGGGGGGGGAGGGGTGTTAGCCTTTGTGCAAGCCTGTTGCAACCGTAATAGTTTTGTAAATTTTGCCTTCATCAATTGTTAACTGTCGTATTTCCACTTGCAAAAAGGAAGAGATCTGGTGTGCTACTCACAGATTGATGATTTGTGCAGAGTGAAATTCTGTTTTAAATCTACGATGCCTCCTGATATCTTTACTTGGATATCGGGCCAGATAAATAGCGACATGTTTGCTGGGACCATTTTCTTCTCCCAGTTTCAGGCCATTTTTAACCTCCTCCTCCGGGCCTGATGTGTTTCCCAACTGAAAAGCCAGCCTGTTCTGTAGGTCTGTGTCAATGCTGAAACTCATTGCCCTCGGTTACTCTCATAAGAACATAAGAAATAGGAGCAGGAGTAGGCCATCTGGCCCTTCGAGCCTGCCCCGCCATTCAATAAGATCATGGCTGATCTGTCGTGACTCAGCTCCACCTTCCCGCCCTCTCCCCATAACCCTTAATCCCTTCTCTTATCAAAAACCCATCAACCCGTTTCTTAAAAATATTTAGCGAGGCAGCCTCCACCACTTCAACGGGCAGAGAATTCCAGAGATTCACCACCCTTTGAGTGAAGAAGTTCCTCCTCAACTCTGTTCTAAACCGCCCCCCCTTTATCTTGAGGCTGTGCCCCCTAGTCCTACTGTCTTTTTTGAGCGGGAAGAGTCTCTCCACCTCTATCCTATCCATCCCATTCATCATCTTATACGTCTCAATGAGATCTCCCCTCATTCTTCTAAACTCTAACGAGTACAAGCCTAGTTTATTCAGCCTCTCCTCATAGCTCAATCCCCTCAACTCCGGTATCAGCCGAGTAAACCTCCTCTGCACTCCCTCCAGGGCCAAAATATCCTTGCGCAGGTGCGGCGCCCCAACACCTTCCTTCCTTCCCCCCCCCACCTTTGCCCAGTTACTTAACTGATTCTCAAGGAGTGCACCTTGAATCAATCTATCCCGTAAGATTTCTCACGAGGAACTGAATCCTAACTGGAGTGGAGTTTTGCTTCCTGGTCCACATCGGAGGCATTGGCAGAAGGAAGATGTTATTCACCATCTCCTGTCCTACGGACTGCCCAGCTCAGGTTCCACAGATCCATCGCAGAGTAACACTCCATCTGCCAACAATGTACCCTACCCTATTATCCATTCGCTTTCAGAATTCCCATCTGGTGCTGGATTCAGATCATTCTTTTTGTGTTGGTAGACCCCTGTCCATGAGAAAACCTTAATACTGGCATGAATTCCTTCCAGTCGAATCTCTATAACAGGGTGGAGAATCCAGCCCAGAAGTGAACCAGGCAGTGTGTGCATTCCTGTATCACCAAGTATCAGCTTTTAAATAGAAATAGATTCCATTGGGGCCAGAGCTACTGACATGTTAGCATATTTAGCAAGCATATCACTTTTTTCCAAATGTTTCCTGGACAAGGAATTAATGTGATGGTACAGTGGCTTCTGCAAGCGAGGTGGGCAGACTACGAGTACAGTAAGGATTGCCTGATTAAGAAGGTGACACAGTGGCTGGCACTGCTGCCTCACAGTTCCAGAGACCCGGGTTCAATTCCGACCTCAGGTTTGTACGTTCTGCCCATGTCAGAGTGGGATTCCTCCATGTGCTCCCATACTCCAAAGATATGTGGGTTGGTAGATTGGCCATGCTAAATTGCCTCTTAGTGTCAGGGGGACTAGCAGGGTAAACATATGAGGTTACACTTATGTCACTGCAGGCTTGATGGGCTGAATGGCCTCCCTCTGCACTGTAGAGATTCTATCATTCTAGTAATTGCACAAAATATTCTAAATCAAAGAATGAGGGTTTAACCTATAATTAAAATCTTACATCTGTTCATACCGCCTGCTGATTTCTGTCATTCTAGATTCTTGTGAATGCATTATGAATGGGACTTGTTAATGGGATAACTTAGGTTACATGATTCTGCCATTGACAGGAGGGCCTCATTGCAGCATCAATGAGGTGTGGGTGTAGGAATATATATTGGCAATTCTGACTCTGATTCTCCAAATGTTAGGACAGAATGTGTGCTTTCCATTGCACCCTGGCTGAATTAACCCAGCTTCTAACCTGACTTCATCCGCTGCCCACAGTTGTGGGTGTAGGGGGGAAGCAGGAGACAGCAGCCCCGTGTAATTGGCGCATCATCTACCATTCGCGCTCTCCGCTGGGTGCGGCAGCTGCTGCGTGTGCCGAGATGCACTGCAACAAATTGCCAAGGCTCCTCCCGACAGTACCTCCCAAACCCACCGCCTTCACCACGAGGGCAGCAGACACCGTGGGGAACACCCACTGCCTGCAAGTTCCCCACTCTGAGCTCCCCTCACACAGATACCATCCTGACTTGGACATATCTCTGCCATTTCTTCACTGTGCCTGGGTCGAAATCATAGGATCCCCACAGTGCAGAAGGGACAGGAAGAAACGGGAGGAATTGCGAGGCATTCGTTTTTTTTTTTAAAAAACCCAGAATGATGAGAATAGTTCCCGTCCCTGACATTTAGCGGTCAGCACTGAGTGCGCCCTTATGACTCATATTATTTCCATCGTGAAACTACATTTCCTCTTTAGTAAGTCGAACCTTAATAAAGAGCACAGTTGCATCATGTGTCTGCGTTAGGTTCTGTTTGAGTAGATCGCAAGTTGCAGTGACGCACGTTTACTATCTGGAGCCTTCACATTGACACTTAAAGCAAAGGGACAGAGTCCTGAACCCACTGCGCATTAACCGTTTAGCAGATTAATGCATTTAGCCTCCTTGCATCTGAAGTCATTTCCTCTTCATTCAGCAGAGAGTGGTGAATCTGTGGAATTCATTGCCACAGAAGACTGTGGAGGCGAGGTCATTGAGTGTATTTAAGACAGAGATAGAAAGATTCTTGATTGGTAAGGGGATCAAAGGTTATGGGGAAATAGCGGAGAATGGTGTTGAGAAACATGTCGGCCATGATCGAATGGCAGCAGTCTCGATGGGCTGAATGGCCTGATTCTGCTCTGACATCTTATGGATACATCCCTTTTTGAAAGCATAACCAATTTTTGCAGTGGTAGTGTCTCCCCCCAGGATGCCCCAGGGATCTGCAAACCCAAGATATAAGCTTAAAGTTTATTTATTAGTGTCACAAGTCAGCTTACATTAACACTGCAATGAAGTTACTGTGAAAATCCCCTAGTCGCTACACTCAGGCACCTGTTCAGGTACACAGGAAGAATTTAGCATGGCCAGTGCACCTAACCAATACATTTTTCGGGCTGTGGGAGGAAACTGGAGCACCCGGAGGAAACCCATGCAGGCATGGGGAGAATGTGCAGACTCCACACAGACAGTGACCCAAGGCCAGAGACAAAACCAGGTCCCTGGTACTGTGAGGCAGCAGTGCTAACCACTGTGCCTTTGAGCCACCCTCTTAATCAGCACCTGGAGGAATCCCATGCAGACACGGCAAGAGCATGCAAACTCTGCAAATCAGTGACCTGAGGCCAGAAATTGAACTCAGGTCCCTGGTGCTGTGAGACAACTGTGCTAATCGCTTTCAGCCCCACCCCAGAGTCTGAATGGGGCGTAACCTCTCAGCAAATTGGAAATAACCAGTACAACATGAGCAAAATTGATGCTCACCACAGGAGTGAGCTGGGTTTGAATTACTCAGCAGCTGCACACCCTGAGCTGTGTCTTTGTTCCCATTCATTCCGTAGCTCATTGAAGGCGAGGCAATGCCTGACTGTGTGTCTAATCCAGAAAAGTACTGGATTTTCCAATTCCTGCGGTCTTTAGATCAATACCAGCAGATAAGTCGCCTATTTCAGAAAAGTTCCACTCCTTGAGAGGTACATTATGCTGTCAACTGTGACACAACAACGGAAGGAGCGCTTTGTTGCATTGCTCTTTCTTTAATCCCTGCTCCTTTGTAGGGAGCACTGACCTCTCTATTCAGTCTCTAAGCCCAATGCAGAGGATCATGAGCATGATTGTGTGCTGTTATTTGTTTTTTGCTTTTCTTGTTTTCAGATAAAGGCCGATTGTTAAGTTGGAGAGTGTGGGAATTTCATGCCATGTTTGGACAAATTCTGCATTGGCTGTGCCACCGCGCCACGTTTGTCGGGCATAGCCTTGCACTTGTCCATTCCATGGCAGCCACGTGCTTCCTGACCTTGCCACCTATCCTTCCTGCATTTGGAAGGGTCGAAGATCTCTGGGAAGCTTCTCAACCATAGAACAATCCAGCACGGGAAACAGGCACTTCGGCCCAACGAGGGCATAGATGCCCTCACGGTTGAGCTTGAATGCAATCTTCGTGCACTGCGCATCCCAGAACTGTTTTCATTTCCACCCCCTCTTTCTACCCCAAAGTTTCGGAGTAGCAGGGCCAGATGTAGAATTCCCTCTTGTCTGTTGGCTTAAGATCAAGCTAATTCCTCTGAGAGTAGCGGTGAAAGCCATGGGCATTGTCTTGCTGCAGTACCAGAAAGCACCACTTTAAACCCAACAACGTAATTGTGGAGTTCCAGACTTTTCGAGGTGGCCAGATCATCATGACCGCCTTTGAAATGTTCCTTACGAAGAACTGTGCTCTGAACTGACACTCAGTATTGTAGGTTATCACTTTCTGTCTCTCTCCTGCTCTCCCTTACTCTCCCTCTCTCTCACACAAACATGTCCTCACTCTCTCTCGCACTCATTCTATTTATCCCTCTCTTTCTCGCATTCTCTCTATTTCTCTCCTACTCTGACTCTCTCAATCTCTTACTCACATACTTGCTCACCCCCTCTCCCTCACCGCCCCCGTCCCTCGCGCTCGCGCCGCCCCCGTCCCTCGCGCTCGCGCCGCCCCCGTCCCTCGCGCTCGCGCCGCCCCCGTCCCTCGCGCTCGCGCCGCCCCCGTCCCTCGCGCTCGCGCCGCCCCCGTCCCTCGCGCTCGCGCCGCCCCCGTCCCTCGCGCTCGCGCCGCCCCCGTCCCTCGCGCTCGCGCCGCCCCCGTCCCTCGCGCTCGCGCCGCCCCCGTCCCTCGCGCTCGCGCCGCCCCCGTCCCTCGCGCTCGCGCCGCCCCCGTCCCTCGCGCTCGCGCCGCCCCCGTCCCTCGCGCTCGCGCCGCCCCCGTCCCTCGCGCTCGCGCCGCCCCCGTCCCTCGCGCTCGCGCCGCCCCCGTCCCTCGCGCTCGCGCCGCCCCCGTCCCTCGCGCTCGCGCCGCCCCCGTCCCTCGCGCTCGCGCCGCCCCCGTCCCTCGCGCTCGCGCCGCCCCCGTCCCTCGCGCTCGCGCCGCCCCCGTCCCTCGCCCTCGCGCCGCCCCCGTCCCTCGCCCTCGCGCCGCCCCCGTCCCTCGCCCTCGCGCCGCCCCCGTCCCTCGCGCTCGCGCCGCCCCCGTCCCCGCCCTCGCGCCGCCCCCGTCCCTCGCCCTCGCGCCGCCCCCGTCCCTCGCCCTCGCGCCGCCCCCGTCCCTCGCCCTCGCGCCGCCCCCGTCCCTCGCCCTCGCGCCGCCCCCGTCCCTCGCCCTCGCGCCGCCCCCGTCCCTCGCCCTCGCGCCGCCCCCGTCCCTCGCCCTCGCGCCGCCCCCGTCCCTCGCCCTCGCGCCGCCCCCGTCCCTCGCCCTCGCGCCGCCCCCGTCCCTCGCCCTCGCGCCGCCCCCGTCCCTCGCCCTCGCGCCGCCCCCGTCCCTCGCCCTCGCGCCGCCCCCGTCCCTCGCCCTCGCGCCGCCCCCGTCCCTCGCCCTCGCGCCGCCCCCGTCCCTCGCCCTCGCGCCGCCCCCGTCCCTCGCCCTCGCGCCGCCCCCGTCCCTCGCCCTCGCGCCGCCCCCGTCCCTCGCCCTCGCGCCGCCCCCGTCCCTCGCCCTCGCGCCGCCCCCGTCCCTCGCCCTCGCGCCGCCCCCGTCCCTCGCGCCGCCCCCGTCCCTCGCCCTCGCGCCGCCCCCGTCCCTCGCCCTCGCGCCGCCCCCGTCCCTCGCCCTCGCGCCGCCCCCGTCCCTCGCCCTCGCGCCGCCCCCGTCCCTCGCCCTCGCGCCGCCCCCGTCCCTCGCCCTCGCGCCGCCCCCGTCCCTCGCCCTCGCGCCGCCCCCGTCCCTCGCGCTCGCGCCGCCCCCGTCCCTCGCGCTCGCGCCGCCCCCGTCCCTCGCGCTCGCGCCGCCCCCGTCCCTCGCGCTCGCGCCGCCCCCGTCCATCGCGCTCGCGCCGCCCCGTCCCTCGCGCTCGCGCCGCCCCCGTCCCTCGCGCTCGCGCCGCCCCCGTCCCTCGCCCTCGCGCCGCCCCCGTCCCTCGCCCCGCCCCCGTCCCTCGCGCCGCCCCCGTCGCTCGCGCCGCCCCCGTCCCTCGCGCTCGCGCCGCCCCCGTCCCTCGCGCTCGCGCCGCCCCCGTCCCTCGCGCTCGCGCCGCCCCCGTCCCTCGCCCTCGCGCCGCCCCCGTCCCTCGCCCTCGCGCCGCCCCCGTCCCTCGCCCTCGCGCCGCCCCCGTCCCTCGCACTCGCGCCGCCCCCGTCCCTCGCCCTCGCGCCGCCCCCGTCCCTCGCCCTCGCGCCGCCCCCGTCCCTCGCCCTCGCGCCGCCCCCGTCCCTCGCCCTCGCGCCGCCCCCGTCCCTCGCCCTCGCGCCGCCCCCGTCCCTCGCCCTCGCGCCGCCCCCGTCCCTCGCCCTCGCGCCGCCCCCGTCCCTCGCCCTCGCGCCGCCCCCGTCCCTCGCCCTCGCGCCGCCCCCGTCCCTCGCCCTCGCGCCGCCCCCGTCCCTCGCCCTCGCGCCGCCCCCGTCCCTCGCCCTCGCGCCGCCCCCGTCCCTCGCCCTCGCGCCGCCCCCGTCCCTCGCCCTCGCGCCGCCCCCGTCCCTCGCCCTCGCGCCGCCCCCGTCCCTCGCCCTCGCGCCGCCCCCGTCCCTCGCCCTCGCGCCGCCCCCGTCCCTCGCCCTCGCGCCGCCCCCGTCCCTCGCCCTCGCGCCGCCCCCGTCCCTCGCCCTCGCGCCGCCCCCGTCCCTCGCCCTCGCGCCGCCCCCGTCCCTCGCCCTCGCGCCGCCCCCGTCCCTCGCCCTCGCGCCGCCCCCGTCCCTCGCCCTCGCGCCGCCCCCGTCCCTCGCCCCGCCCCCGTCCCTCGCGCCGCCCCCGTCGCTCGCGCCGCCCCCGTCCCTCGCGCTCGCGCCGCCCCCGTCCCTCGCGCTCGCGCCGCCCCCGTCCCTCGCCCTCGCGCCGCCCCCGTCCCTCGCCCTCGCGCCGCCCCCGTCCCTCGCCCTCGCGCCGCCCCCGTCCCTCGCCCTCGCGCCGCCCCCGTCCCTCGCCCTCGCGCCGCCCCCGTCCCTCGCCCTCGCGCCGCCCCCGTCCCTCGCCCTCGCGCCGCCCCCGTCCCTCGCCCTCGCGCCGCCCCCGTCCCTCGCCCTCGCGCCGCCCCCGTCCCTCGCCCTCGCGCCGCCCCCGTCCCTCGCCCTCGCGCCGCCCCCGTCCCTCGCCCTCGCGCCGCCCCCGTCCCTCGCCCTCGCGCCGCCCCCGTCCCTCGCCCTCGCGCCGCCCCCGTCCCTCGCCCTCGCGCCGCCCCCGTCCCTCGCCCTCGCGCCGCCCCCGTCCCTCGCCCTCGCGCCGCCCCCGTCCCTCGCCCTCGCGCCGCCCCCGTCCCTCGCCCTCGCGCCGCCCCCGTCCCTCGCCCTCGCGCCGCCCCCGTCCCTCGCCCTCGCGCCGCCCCCGTCCCTCGCCCTCGCGCCGCCCCCGTCCCTCGCCCTCGCGCCGCCCCCGTCCCTCGCCCTCGCGCCGCCCCCGTCCCTCGCCCTCGCGCCGCCCCCGTCCCTCGCCCTCGCGCCGCCCCCGTCCCTCGCCCTCGCGCCGCACCCCGTCCCTCGCCCTCGCGCCGCCCCCGTCCCTCGCCCTCGCGCCGCCCCCGTCCCTCGCCCTCGCGCCGCCCCCGTCCCTCGCCCTCGCGCCGCCCCCGTCCCTCGCCCTCGCGCCGCCCCCGTCCCTCGCCCTCGCGCCGCCCCCGTCCCTCGCCCTCGCGCCGCCCCCGTCCCTCGCCCTCGCGCCGCCCCCGTCCCTCGCCCTCGCGCCGCCCCCGTCCCTCGCCCTCGCGCCGCCCCCGTCCCTCGCCCTCGCGCCGCCCCCGTCCCTCGCCCTCGCGCCGTCCCTCGCCCTCGCGCCGCCCCGTCCCTCGCCCTCGCGCCGCCCCCGTCCCTCGCCCTCGCGCCGCCCCCGTCCCTCGCCCTCGCGCCGCCCCCGTCCCTCGCCCTCGCGCCGCCCCCGTCCCTCGCCCTCGCGCCGCCCCCGTCCCTCGCCCTCGCGCCGCCCCCGTCCCTCGCCCTCGCGCCGCCCCCGTCCCTCGCCCTCGCGCCGCCCCCGTCCCTCGCCCTCGCGCCGCCCCCGTCCCTCGCCCTCGCGCCGCCCCCGTCCCTCGCCCTCGCGCCGCCCCCGTCCCTCGCCCTCGCGCCGCCCCGTCCCTCGCCCTCGCGCCGCCCCCGTCCCTCGCCCTCGCGCCGCCCCCGTCCCTCGCCCTCGCGCCGCCCCCGTCCCTCGCCCTCGCGCCGCCCCCGTCCCTCGCCCTCGCGCCGCCCCCGTCCCTCGCCCTCGCGCCGCCCCCGTCCCTCGCCCTCGCGCCGCCCCCGTCCCTCGCCCTCGCGCCGCCCCCGTCCCTCGCCCTCGCGCCGCCCCCGTCCCTCGCCCTCGCGCCGCCCCCGTCCCTCGCCCTCGCGCCGCCCCCGTCCCTCGCCCTCGCGCCGCCCCCGTCCCTCGCCCTCGCGCCGCCCCCGTCCCTCGCCCTCGCGCCGCCCCCGTCCCTCGCCCTCGCGCCGCCCCCGTCCCTCGCCCTCGCGCCGCCCCCGTCCCTCGCCCTCGCGCCGCCCCCGTCCCTCGCCCTCGCGCCGCCCCCGTCCCTCGCCCTCGCGCCGCCCCCGTCCCTCGCCCTCGCGCCGCCCCCGTCCCTCGCCCTCGCGCCGCCCCCGTCCCTCGCCCTCGCGCCGCCCCCGTCCCTCGCGCCGCCCCCGTCCCTCGCGCCGCCCCCGTCCCTCGCGCCGCCCCCGTCCCTCGCGCCGCCCCCGTCCCTCGCGCCGCCCCCGTCCCTCGCGCCGCCCCCGCCCCTCGCGCCGCCCTCGCGCCGCCCCCGCCCCTCGCGCCGCCCCCGTCCCTCGCTCCGCCCTCGCGCCCGCGCCACCCCCCTCCCTCGCGCCCCCGCCACCCCCCATTCTATCTCTTGCTGTTTGGCCCACGAAGTATTTCCAATGTTTTCTTTTTCTATTCCAGATTTGCAGCAACTGCGGTGTTTTGGTTTTCATAGAATCACAGAGTTGACTGCATAAAGAAAGGCCAATGTGCCCTTCAGGTTTGTGCCAGTCCAAAAGCAAGCCACCCTGGCCTAATCTCACTTTCCACCATATGTTCCATAGCCCTCGCTGCAAGAGTGCAGGTGCACATCCAGGCACCTTTTAAATGCGATGAGAGTTTCAAGCAGTGAGTTCCAGCCCCTGCAATCCTCTGGGTGAAAAGATATTTCTTCATCTTGCCTCTAATCCTCTACTAATCACTTTAAATCTAAAGAACCTCAGCCTATCCAATCTTTCTTAATCACTGCCATTCTTGCCATTTTCCAGTCTTGGGTGGCAAAATCCTGGTAAATCTGCACTCTATCCTCTGCAGTGCAATGACCTCCAATGTGCAATGATTTGATGTGATTTATTATTGTCACAAGTATCGGGTACATGAAACGGTATTGTTTCTTGCATGCAATAAAGACAAAACATACAATTCGTAGAGTACATAGGGGAGAAGAAAAGGAGAGGGTGCAATGAGGTGACCAAAAATGGTCGAGAGCTTCAAGCTTTTAGGTGTCTAAATCACCAACAGCTTAGCCTGGGGGGACCAGGACATCACAATAGTTAAGAAAGCCCACCAATGCCTCGACTTTCCCAGGAGACTAAGGAAATTTGGCATATCCGCTACGACAGATGCACTATATACAGCATTCTTTCTGGTTGTATCACAGCTTGGTATGGCTCCTGCTCTACCCAAGACCGCAGGAAACTACAAAGAGTCGTGAATGAAGCCCAGTCCATCACTCAAATCCCATTATGCAAACCAGCCTCCTATCCATTGACTCTGTCTACGTTTCCTGCTGCCTCGGAAGAGCAGCCAATATAATTAAGTATCCCACACACCCCAGATAGTGTCTCTTCCATGTTCTTCCATCGGGAAAAAGAGACAAAATTCTGAGGTCACGTACCAACCGATTCAAGAACAGCTTCTTCCCTGCTGCCATCAGATTGTTGAATGGACCTATCTTATATTAAGGTGATCTTTCTTTACACCCTACTATGACACTACATTCTGCACTCTCTCATTTCCTTCTCTATGAACCTTATGTTTTGTTTGTATAGCGCACAAGAAGCAATACTTTTCAATGTATGTTAATACACGCGACAATAATAAGTCAGATCAAGCCAAATCGGAGAAGAATTTGTCGTCCTCCAATTGTGGCCCAACTACTATTTCATACAATTTCAGCATAACCCCCCTGCTCTTTATATCAAGTTCAATAAAGAAAAAGGATTCCAGCTGTCTTCTTAAACCACTTTATCGACTTGCCCTGCTACTGTCTGGAAACCTCTGGACATTCACTGCAAGATCCCATGTTTCCGCAAAATCTCTCGGTATCCTCCCATTTGTTGTGCCATTTGTATTATTGTTATTTCCTGGTTAGTTTTTTTTTGTGGGCCTTCAGTGAGTCGTGAAACAGCAATTAAGTCAAAATTACTATTTTAAGAATTTTTATTCTAAATTCCTGGAGTTATGGTGAAATATGACTCCACTCTAGAAACACTTAACTAAAACCTGGGATTGATCCTTTCAAACACTAGAAAGAAAACGAAACACAACCTCAAGATTCAAAATCACACAATCCCTACAGTGCAGAAGGAGGCCAATCGGCCCATCGAGTTGGCACCCACCACAAACCCACCCAGGTTCCGTTCCTGTAACCCCACATACTTACCCTGCTAATCCCCTGATACTAAGGGCAATTTTAGCATGGCCAATTAACCTAACCCGCACATCTTTGGACTGAGAGAGGAAACCGGGGCACCTAGAGGAAACCCACACAGTTGCGGGGAGAACGTGCAAATTCCACACAGTCAGTGACCCAGAGAATTGAACCCAGTGTCCCTAGCACTGTGAGACAGCAGTGCTAACCACTTGCCACAAGACTGAAATGCAAATCATTCCTGCGACTAAATTGGCGTTATATTGTCCATCCTTAATTGCCCTCTGGAACTGAGCATCTAGCTAGGGGCCATTTCCAAGGGGCAGTTAAGAGTTGACCAAATTGCTATGGGGAGGAGGGGGTGATCTGGAGTCATATATTTGCATGCAGGTGGGGTTTTGTACCTTTTTAGAAGTTCTTTCTGAGCAAGTTGGTTTTGATTTATTATTGTCACATGTATTGGGATACAGTGAAAAGTATTGTTGTTTGCACGTTATGCAGATAAAGCATACCATTCATAGAGTACACAGGGAAGAAGGGAATGAGAGAGTGCAGAATGTAGTGTTACAGCCATAGCTATGGTGTTGAGAAAGATCAACTTAATACGAGGTAGGTCCATTCAGTAGTTTGTTGGTAGCAGAGAAGAAGCTGCTCGTGAGTCGGTTGCCCTGTGTCCTCAGACTTTTGTATCTCGTTCTCGACGGCAGAAGGGGGAAGACAGAGTGCAGGTTGTGTGGGATTTTTGATTGTGCTGGCTGCTTTGCCAAGGCAGTGGGAAGTGTAGATAGAGTCAGTGGATGGGAGACTGGTTTGCGTGATGGATTGGGCTGCATTTGCACCCCTTTGTGGCTCCTTGCGATCTTGGACAGAGCAGGCACCATACCAAGCTGTGATACAACCAGAAAGAATGCTTTCCATGGTACATCTGTAAAAGTTGGCGAGAGTCATATTAGACTCGTCAAATTTCCTTAATCTCCTGAGAAGATAGTTGAAAGTAGCAGAAATTTGTAGAAGTTTCTTCCTGCACACAGGTATTGCCAAATAGCCGAAATGGCTAACATTACCTGGGGTGTGGGGGGAGTTTAGAAGAATAACAGGCCATTTGATCTTGGGTTTCTTGACAGGGTGGATGTGGAGAGGATGTTTCCTCTTGTGAGAGAATATAGAACTTGGTGGGGGGGATGGTGTGACTGTTTAAAAATCAGGGGGTCACCCAATGCAGACAGAGATGAGGAGACATATAAGATGATGAATGGGATGGATAGGATAGAGGTGGAGAGGCTCTTCCCGCTCAGAAAGGACAGTAGGACTAGAGGGCACAGCCTCAAGATAAAGGGGGGACGGTTTAGAACGGAGTTGAGGAGGAACTTCTTCACTCATAGGGTGGTGAATCTCTGGAATTCTAAATATTTTTAAGACGCGGGTTGATGGGTTTTTGATAAGCGAGGGGATTAAGGGTTATGGGGAGAGGGCGAGAATGTGGAACTGAGACACGATAGATCAGCCATGATCTTATTGAATGGCGGGGCAGGCTTGAGGGGCTAGATGGCCTACTCCTGCTCCTATTTCTTATGTTCTTATATTCTTGTGAGAAATGTTTTCTCTGAGTCTCTGGAACTCTCTTCTTCAAAAGGCAGGGGAAGCAATCTTGGAACCTTTTTAAGGCAGAGATTTTAAAGTTTATTTATTAGTGTCATAAGTAGGCTTATGTTAACATTGCACACAGTTACTATGAAAATCCCCTCGTCGCCACACTCTGCCTGTTCAGGTACACAAAGGGAGAATTTAACATAGCCAATCCAGCTAACCAGCATGTATTTCAGATTTTGGGAAGAAACCAGAGCACCCAGAGGAAATCCACGCACTCATGGGAGAATGTGCAAACTCCACACTGACAGTTACCCAAGCCAGGAATCGAACCCCAGTTCCTGGTGCAGTAAGACAGCAGTGCTAACCACTGTGCCACCCAGAAATTGTTGATTAATGGGGGGGTGGGGGGGGTGAGGAGGTGAAAGGTTATCAGGAGTCAGCTGGAATGTGGGGTTGTGGTTACAATCAGATCAGACATGATCTTACCGAATGGGACAGCAGGCTGGCGGGGCCAAGTGGCCTGTCCCCTGCTCCTAATTAGTATGTATGACCTCAGTATATCAATGCAGTAAAAGATCTGAATCTCGTAAATCTGCACTCAGTATTGATTGAACTGATACGTGAAGGTTCGTTGCCTTTTCAAATTCATAACTATACAATGTGAAATTAAAAATCGAATTACATACATAGAAACATAGAATCTACAGTGCAGATGGAGGCCCATCGAGTCTGCACCAACAGCCATCCCACTCAGGTCCCATCCCATCCCCATATATTTACCTTCCTAATCCCCCTAACACTAGGGGCAATTTATCATGGACAATCAACCAAATCAGCACATCATTCAATCAGGTCATTAGAACGACTGAACGAATTGTCAAAATAAACTTTATGAAATTTTTTCATCTCCTTCGACACTGTTTTATGTCGTCTCCCCTGCCCCTATCCCCGCAACCACACACACTCACCATGACAAATCCACTTAAATTACACATCTTTGCACACTAAGGGGCAATTTACCATGGCCAATCCTCCTAATCTGTACATCTTTGGACAGCGGGAGGAAACCAGAGGACTCGGAGCAAACCCTTGGAGACACTGGGAAAATGTGCAAACTTCGTACAATTAACATTTGTAGTTTGGAATTAAACGGGGGTCCCTAGCGTTGAGGCAGCTGTGCTACCATGCAATCCTTTAATGTTGTAACACATCCTGCCTCATTCTGGGAGTACAAAGATATCCGGATGTATTATTGATCAGTCAGTGAAAGTGGTGAGGCATGTGCAGCGAGCTATTAGGAAGGCAAATGGTATGTTGGGCCTTCATTGCAAAAAGATTTGAGTTCAGAAGTTGAGATGTCTTAACAGCAGTTCTCCAGGATCCTGGCGAGACCATACCTGGGGTATTGTGTGCAGTTTTGATCTCCCTACCCAAGAAAGGATATACTCGCCTCAGAGATGGTGCAGAGCAGAGGTTCACTTGGCTGATACCAGAGCTGGCGGGACTGCCCATGAGGAGAGATTGGTTCAGTGGGGCCTGTATTCACTAGAGTTTAGGAAGGTGAGGTGAAATCTGATTAAAACGTATAAAATTCTAACAGGGCTGCCCAGACTAGATGCAGGGAGGGTGTTTTCCCTGCTTGGGGAATGCAATGTCGAGATCAAGCCTCAGAGTTCCCTCAAAGTCACAGACTGTTTCAAAGAATGTGCACCTCCCAGGTTTTAATCTCATCTTCCGAGATTGTGTTTCCCTGGATTTCCGAGATTGTGCTCCAGCCTCTACTTACTGCTGTAATTTCAGCTCTTTAATAGCCAGCTAGTGTCTGGATTTCACCAAGCTCCAATCTTCCCAGTTACATCAAGCTATACATGACTCCCAAGGCTTCTCCATTCCAAACCGAATTCCCGTTCACCTGACGAAGGAGTAGCGCTCTGAAAGCTAGTGGTGTTTGCTACCAAATAAACCTGTTGGACTTTAACCTGGTGTTGTGAGACTTCTTACTGTGTTTAGCCCAGTTCAAAGCTGGCATCTCCACATCATGGGAAATCTAGAACAAGGGGACACAGCCTTGGGATGTAAGGTAGATTGTCTAGGATAAAGAGGAGGAAAGATGTTTTCATTCAGAGGGTGTTGAACCTGTGGAATTCTCCATCACAGAGAGCCATGAAGGCCAAGTCACTGAATATTAAATTGAATTGATTTATTATCGTCACACATATTGAGATACAATGAAAAACTTTCTTGCAGGCAAAGCATACCATTCATAGAGTATGTAGGGAGAAAGAAAGGGGAGGGGGCAGAATGTAGTGTTACGCTCATAGGTTACTGGGAATGATCAGCTTAATATAAGGTGGATCCATTCAAATGTTTGATGGCAGCAAGGAGAAAGCTTTTCTTGAGTCGGTCGATACAGTCAGACTTTTGTATCTTTTTCCGATGGGAGAAAGTGGAAGACAGAATGTTTGGGGTGCATGGGAAATATATTTAAGAAAGAGATGGATAATTATCTAGATTTTAATGGCATCACAGGGCTTGGGGGAGTATATGGTGCTGACTAGAGGATCAGCTGTGATCATGGAGGAGCAGGCTCGCAGGCCGAACAGCCTACTTTTGCTCCGAGTCTCTTTGTTTTGGAGCCACCCTTAAAGCTTAGCCCTTTGGCAAGGCTGCTGGTCACTTCTCCTTCACCTCAGTGTGAGTTTGTAATCTGCTGGCATTCTTGCGAGGCACCCTTGGGCATTTCCTTGCATCCACGGGAGATCCTGGAAAGGCAATTTGTTGCAGCACCTTTCCTGCTTTTCCCGTTTGAAGGGTGTTCATGCTCTGCGGTGCTCTGCGGCAGTACAGGCGAGCGGAGGAGACGGAGCAGGGGTTCAGCTGGGGTGGCATTCAAGGCACTGAGGGCTTGGGCAAACTGCTATATCAGAGGCATAAGCACTGTGTCCTCGAGGATCAGATGATCACATTGAATGAGGTAACAGGCTCGAAGGGGCTGAATGATCTACTCCTGTCTCCCTTCCCCCCACACCGTATGTCTTTGCTTTGACCAGTCAGTGGTGGCTGTGCAGGGGAAATATGGAAGGATCTTTAACAGAGCTTGTTTTTAACCAGCCGTTAGATATCTGAAGTGAAGCCCTTTTTACTGTTGTTGTTGTTGCAGCGAGGAGAAATCGGAAGATCACGAGCAGGCTGGCCAGAGGGAGAAGCTGCTCAAAGTCAAGAAGCACAAGAAGAAGGAGGAGCGCGATGACGAGAAGCACCGGGAAGCCCAGCCGGCCGAGGCTCTGCTCCCAGAACCGGCCGACGGCAACAAGGCTGAGACGGCAGAGCAAGAGGGGGCAGTCGCGGCTACCCCTTCCACTCCCAAACCCAGGCGCTCCCTGATCCGAGACCGGGGCCCGCTGTACAACGACCCCACACTCCCCGAGGGCTGGACACGGAAACTGAAACAGAGGAAGTCAGGGCGGTCGGCGGGAAAGTACGACGTGTACATTATCAAGTAGGTAACACCCTCGAATGGTGTCTGAATTTGTGAAAATCTCACTTACTGGAATCCCCTCTCTCGCCTCGCCACCTTCCACTGTGCTGTCTGGCACAAGCTCTGCTAAAACCCACCCTTTTGCTATGTTTTAATTTATTATTGCCACATGGAAAAGGTGCGAAAAAGATTTAAAAGGATATTTTTAAAGTTTTTTTTAAAGTTTATTTATTACTGTTGCATGTAGGTTTACATTAACACTGCAATGAAGTTACTGTGAAAATCCCCTAGTCTCCACACTCTGGTGCCTGTTTGGGTACACTGCAGGAGAATTTAGCATGGCCAATGTAACTAAATCAGCATGTCTTTTGGACTGTGGGAGGAAACCGCAATACCCGTGGACACGGGGGAGAACATGCAGACTCCACGCAGTGACCCAATCCAGGAATCAAACCCAGATTCCTGGTGCTGTGAGGCGGCAGTGTTAACCACTGTGCTACCAGTAACTCCTGGTGTTACTGGGACTGGAGATTTGAATTGTAAGGAGAGGCTGGATAGGCTGGGACTTTTTTTCCTGGCGTGTAGGAGGATGAGGGGTGATCTTATAGAAGTTTATAAAATCATGAGGGGTTTAGATAAGGTGAGTAGCCGAGATCTCTTCCCATGGGTAGGGGAGTCGAAAACTAGAGGGCAGAGGTTTAAGGTGAGAGAGGAAAGATTTAAAGAGGACCCGAGGGGCAACTTTTTCACACAGAGGGTGGTGAGTGTGTGAGCTGCCGGAGAAGGTGGTAGAGGCGGGTAGAGTAGTAACATTTAAAATACATTTGAACAGGTACCTGGATGGGAAAGATTTAGAAAGATATGGGCCAAATGTGGGCAAATGGGACTAGTTCAGTTCAGCTTTGGGTCAAAAGGCCTGTATATCTCTATGATTCTGTATAAAGCAAAAAGTATTGTTTCTTGCGCACTATATAGACAAAGTATGTTGTTCACAGAGTACATTGGGGAGAAGGAAAGGAGAGAGTGCAGATTGTAGTATTAAGTCATAGCTAGGGTGCAGAGAAAAATCAGCTTAATTTAAGATTTTTCCATTCAAAAATCTAATGGCAGCAGGGAAAAAATCTGTTCTTGAGTTGTTTGGCATGTGATCTCAGACTTTTGCATCTTTTTCCAATGGATGAAGGTGGAAGAAAGAATGTCCAGGGTGCATGAGGTCCCTGATTACGCCACTTACTTTTCCGAGGCAGCAGGAAGTATAGACAGGGCCAATGGATGGGAGGCTGGTTTGGATGATGGACTGGGTACATTCAAGCCCTTTGTAGTTTCTTGCCATCTTAGACAGTGCAGGAGCCATACCGAGCTGTGATATATACAAAGAACAAAGAACAACCCAGCACGGGAAACAGGCCCTTCGGCCCAACGAGCCCGCGCCGCCGCATCCTCCTACACCTACCCTGCCCTGTGTGTATGTGAGTGGAACCCCTAACTTAGCCTGATTCAGGGGAGAATAGTGTCAATTTGGTATACCAATCAGCCTAAGCACATCTTTGGGGTGTGGGAGGAAACCGGAGCGCCCGGAGGAAACCCACGCAACCACAGGGAGAATGCGCAAACTCCCACAGACACAGGCCCAAATCCATGTATCTGCACAGCGAGCAGTGCTAGTCACTGAGCTGTTGCGGCGCCTGTCTACTGGTCCAGGATTAAGCACACACACCGACACTAAGTACTAGGCCAGTCCCGGAACCTCCAAGAGCAGCCCACGCACGACCCACCATGTGCATGCCCCTCGTTTGACAACAAGGTGGACCGACACCTGCGGAATAAAAAGATAAAAATGTTAACATGTAATTCTACATTTCCGGTGTCGTCCCGAGGTTCTGACCCCATTTAATACCCTCTACTATAATCCTCCATCCTTGTTTCGCTCATGTGTCTATCTAAGTAAACCTTAAACAAGTCCAATGTGCCTGCCTCCACCACCCTACTCGGTAGCGCGTTCCATACTCCCATGACCCTCTGCGTGAAGAACCTTCCTCTCATATCCAAATTATACTTCTCCCCCCTCACCCTTAGATCGTGACCTCTTGTAATTGTCCCCAATCTAGGGAACAGCCTACCACTATTGACTCTATCTATTCCCTTCAGTATTTTATATACCTCTATCATGTCCCCCCTTAATCTCCGTCTTTCCAAGGAGAAGAGTCCCAGTTTCTCCAATCTTTCCTCGTAACTTAGTCCTTCCATGCCAGGCAACATCCTGGTAAACCTCCTCTGCACTCTCTCCAGAGTCTCCACGTCCTTCCGGTAGTACAAAGAACAATCCAGCACAGGAAACAGGCCCTTCGGCCCAACGAGCCCGCGCCGTCATCTTAACAAAGCATTTTCCTACGCCTACCTTGCCCCGTGTGTATGCTAATGGTACCCCTATTGTAAGGTGACCAGAACTGGACACAGTACTCCAAATGCGGTCTAACCAACGTTCTGTACAACTGAAGCATTAGATGGCAGCTCCTATACACTATACCCCTTCCTATAAAGGCTAGCATTCCATAAGCTTTCCTCACAACCTTCTCTACTTGTGTCACCACCTTCATAGACTTGTGAACCTGCACTCCCAGGTCCCTCTGTATTTCTATACTCCTAATCGGTCTACCTTTTATCACGTAGCTCCTCACTGCATTATTCCTTCCAAAATGCATCACCTCGCATTTGTCAGGATTAAATTCCATCTGCCACCTATCTGCCCAATATACCAACCTATCTATATCCTGCTGTGTCACCTGACATTCCTCCTTGGTATCTGCCAATCCTGCCATCTTGGTGTCATCTGCAAACTTGCTGATCACACCATGTACGCTCTCTTCCAAGTCGTTTATATATACTACACAGAAGAGAGGTCCCAGTACTGAGCCCTGCGGCACACCACTGGTGACTGACCTCCAGCCCGAAAAGGTCCCCTCGACAACTACTCTCTGTCTTCTATTGCCCAGCCAGTTTTCAATCCACCTAGCTACCTGTCCTTGTATCCCATGTGCCTTAACCTTTTCTACCAGCCTACCGTGAGGGACTTTGTCAAATGTCTTACTGAAATCCATATAGATGACATCAAAGGCTCGCCCATCGTCAACCATTTTTGTCACCTCCTCAAAGAATTCTACCAGATTCGTAAGGCAAGACCTCCCCCTAACAAAGCCATGTTGCGTATCCCTAATCAGATCGAAACGCTCCAAATGCTCATACGTCATACCCCTAAGAATTTTTTCCAATAATTTTCCTACCACCGATGTCAAACTCACTGGTCTATAATTACCAGGGTTATCCCTACTACCTTTTTTAAACAGCGATACAACATTAGCTACCCTCCAGTCTTCTGGGACCTCACCTGTGTCCAAAGAAGAGACAAAGATTTGCGTCAGAGGCCCAGCAATTTCATCTTTCACCTCCCTGAGCAGCCTGGGATACCCGGAGCTTTATCCGTTTTTATGCCACCTTAAAAGCCTTAACACTTCCTCCCTTGTAACAGATATTTCCTGCCACTGATCTACAGCTCCCTCCAAGACTACACGACACCAAACCCCTCTCCTTTGTGAATACTGACGCAAAGTATTCATTCAGGATCTCCCCCATTCCCTCCGACTTGATACATATCTCCCCTCCTTTGTCCCTAAGAGGACCAATTTTCCCTCTAACCACTCTCTTGCTCCTAATATAGGAGTAAAATGCTTTTGGATTTTCCTTAATCCTATCAGCCAAAGCCATTTCATGCCCTCTCTTCACCCTTCTAACTCCCCTTTTTAGCTCCCTCCTACTCTCTCTATATTCCTCCAGCGCACTCTCCGTACCCAGTTGTTTTGACCTAACATATGTCTCCCTCTTCTTCCTGATATATCTAGAAAGGATGCTTTCTATGGTACATCTGTAACAGTTGGTGAGAGTCATTGAGGACATGCCAAATTTTCTTGGCCTCCTGAGAAAATAGAGGCGTTAGTGGGCTTTCGTAACTATTTCACAGGACATGACTATTCCAGCACTCTCCTGGTTGGCTATCTGCAATTGTACCATCCAAAGATAATCCAAAAGTGGATTGGCCATGCTAAATTGCCCCTTAGTATCCAAAGATGTGCAGGTTAGGTGGATTGGCTGTAGTTGAAAGTGTGGGGTTATGGAGATAGGCCAGGGAGGATGCGTTTTGGAGAGTCGGTACAACTTCTTTCTGCGCTGTAGTTCGAAATTGCCTGCAATATTTAGTCTTAGAGAGGAGATACATGGAAGAACTTTATAAAAGGTTCATCGGGTTCAGCTGTATATTTTCAAAAAGAGCAAATCAAACACTGGTCTTTAATTCCAGAGGGATAGTATTGGAGAGTGGAGAGGTTATGCTAAAGCTGTATCGAACTTTGGTCAAATGTCACTGCACACCATTCCAGTGACAATGCTTGTGGGGTGGGAGCACAGAGTGAGTGTGTATGTGTGTGAACAGAGTAAGTGTGTATGTGTGTGTGTGGGGGGGGGGCAGAGTAAGAGTGTGTGTGTGGGGTGGGGAGCAGGGACACAAAGTGTGTGTGTGTGTGTGTGTCACAGAGGGAGGGTTGTATGCTATCTGTGGGCCAAGCAGTCATTCTGTCACGTGTGACATGTGTAGCGTGTGTAGATGTGGTCCCTGTAAGCTGGTTAGCCGGCAGTGAGGAAGACAGAAGCTTGGCTCGATTGCTGGGAATGGCAGGAAAGTGACAAGCAGCGGTTTACAGCTTTGAAACTGCATTTATTGGGCAGGTACGCCACCTCTCCAGGTTGTTTTAACACTGTCCTTTTTCTCCCTCATTCTATTCTTCAGCCCACAAGGAAAGGCATTCCGTTCCAAAGTGGAGCTCTTGGCACACTTTGAGAAGGTCGGAGACACCACCTTGGACCCCAGTGACTTTGACTTCACCGTCACCGGCCGAGGAAGCCCCTCGAGAAGGGAGAAGAAGCCGCCCAAAAAGGCCAAGATCCCCAAATCAACTGGCACGGGCAGAGGACGGGGCAGGCCCAAGGGGAGCGGCAAGGACAAGCGAGTGCCAAAGGGCGGCCCGACCAAGCGGCTGTCGGACAAAAGCGCAGCAAAGCTCCTGGTCAAAATGCCTTTCTCGGCTCCCCTGCTGCAGAAAGCTGAAGGAGCCACGTCTTCCGTGGAGCAGCTTCCAAAGGTGCGGAAAGGTGGGCCCGGCAGGAAGAGGAAATCCGATGCTGAGCCCAAGGCCGTGCCCAAGAAGCGGGGCCGAAAGCCGGGCATTGTCAACGTGGTGCCGGCCGTCAAGAAGAAAATCGTCAAGGAGTCTTCCATCAAACCCGAGGAAGTGACCGTCTTACCAATCAAGAAGAGGAACCTGGGGGAAGAGAGCTCACCCCTGAAGAAGAGAAAAAGCACTCGCATCTTCGAGGAGGATGCCAGCATACCGGTTTTGGCAAGTCCGCCGGTGACAGAGAGCACCCAGCCTGAGCCGTCGGCAGTGGACGCCAGCGAGAAGAGCGGGAGGGGGCAGAAAGGTGTCAAGAGCGTGATCCACAAGGCCCGAGAGGGGAGCCCCAAAGGCCGCGGAACCAAAAAGGAGCCCCCTCACCCCACCGACCCCACGGAGCCAGAGCCTAAGGAGGTAACTGCCCAGGAGGCGGAGAGCTCCAAGAACAGGAGGAGCCCCTCGGAACCCAAAGACTTGAGCGCCAGAGCGTGCGTAGAGGAAAGGCCTCTGTCACGGAGCAGACCCGAGGCGGAGCTGCTTCCAAAGGAGCCTTCAAAGACTGAGCTCGCAGACAAGGGCAAACTGAGAGGCGAGGGTGATCAGCGGGGCGTCATCTCGGCCGTGCCCAGGCCGAGCAGGGAAGAGTCGGCGGATACCCGAGCGACCGTCTCGGAGCGAGTTAGCTGACTTTGATAGGAAGAGGAGAGAAAAGAAAATGAATGAGGCAGCTGTTGTGTCTTTTTCCTCCCTTGTGAGTAGGGCTCTGACGGAAGCTTTCTGAAGCAAAGTGATTCTGAACCTCGAAGCTTATCTGGGGCAAGATTTCATTTCTAATTTCTTCCTTGAAGTGTTTGCATCTGTTAGGTGGTCAAATGTTCAGTCTGTCTTTCTTTTTTGTGTTTCGTTCGGCCCCTCAGAAAGATAACGAACGAGAGATTGCCCCTCCTCCATCACCCCATTTCTCCCTCCCCATGCCCCCCCTCCCCCCCCCCCCCCCCCCCAACTAAATAAGGCAAAAGTTTACCATGCCCTTCTGCAATATGGTCACAGAGCCCCCATTAGGATCTGAGTAAGACCTTCCCCCTTCTCCCCTCCCCCTACCACCCCTGAATCCGGTGGGATCTCTCGCAGGACAATGAACCATTATGGAACCCAGTCCAGAATAGGGGACAGCTAATGCAGAACCATTCTCTGAGAAGGATTCTCTGAGGGCCAGACCCAAGGTTGTCAATTCTGATCAGGTTGTGCGTGTCCGTAGGGGTTTGGGGTGGCAGGGAGAGGAATGGTGTGTGGAGAGAGGGAGGGAAATGTCTCCCTGAAGTGGAGAAGGTCCCTGATTGCAAAAGGCGTCTTCCATCTCGATGGGCATGGGGTATCTTTAGCGCTCATCGAAAGGTCCAGCAATGTTGCAGAGAGATTGTGGGGGGAGGGGAACAACCTTTTTGGAAAGTTGGGCTTTTCCCTTTGCTGATCGAGGTAGGGGGGAAGGCAGAACAACAAGGTGAGCTTTCAGAGCCACAGGACTGTATCCACTCCCTCACCCATTTCCCCGATGGTCCCTTTCTTCAAAACCCACCCAGTTCTCGGTGTGACACTTCCACCCCCCCATTCCTCCTCCCGCCCTGTGGCCCTGTTACTGAGCGAGTTGTCCCCTCTTTTTGTTAACATGCCTGCGGGACACTCTTAAATAACACATACACCCCCTCCTCCCTCCAGACACAATTGGTCAATTACAGCAAGTTCAACCGCTTCTGTCCAGTAACTCCCCCTTGCTTGTGGGGGTGCGGGGGAGAGAGGAAGAAGTAGCAGGGTTTTGGGGGAGAGAGGCAGATTAAAAAGAAATCCAAAAATGACCAACTTTTTTTAAAAGAATTATCTAAATGCACACAGACATATATATATAGGACAAATAGGTGAGTGGAGTGTAGTCGTTCCTGAGATAGTTTTCCTGTCTTCTTCCACGTTCGACTTGTCGATCCAACCTCCCCGTGTCCGAGCGAGAGCAAAGCCCAGTGCTTCCGCTGTACTACGCTAAGGGTTGCAAACACTTTGACACACTTTGCTGTTTCCTGGCGTTGGGACATCCAACCGGCTTCCACGTCCCCCATCCTTCCCACAGAGCCGGCTATTGAGCTGTCTGCTAGCCTTTTGAATCTTATTCTTCCCGCTTGCAACGTCGACTAGAGGATTTTACTGTATTGTAAGCTGTCCTTTATATCGTAATATTATTTATATCTCAATAGTTTTGGTTGTGTGTTTTTTAAAAAAAAAATGAAGAAGAAAGTATGATCCAATCAGGCGGCCTGAAATACACTGATGCCCGGCACTTCCAAACGATTGACCGGGCTATATATATATATTTTTGGAAGCCTGAGATCCAGTTCTCCTCTTAAGGATAATGTTGGGTCTGCTGCTGATGATGAGGGAGCCAGGGTTGGCGGGGCAGGGACCGAGAGACCACTCCTACGGGCTCTGGCAGATCACGGCGAAAAACTATATGTTTTTTCTTAAAATAAAATGTCAAAAAATTGCTCCCTTTTTCTGGGTTTTCTTTATCAAATTCCACCCCCTCCCAACTCTGCCACCCTGGGGTTGGACCTGACGGGACTGTGACCGTTCGGGTCCTGTCACAGTCTCAGAGTCACCACAATGAACAGACGTGTCTGCAGGTTTAGAATCTCCTGCTACAGATGGAGCTGGCTGGGGAAGGAAAGGGACAGAGCTACATGAAAGTGCAGGTTGAAGGGGAAAGGGGAACGGCAGATAGAATGGTGCCCGCAGGGTTGTGTACGTCACATGTTCCTTCACAGGTCTCGCCTCCTAACACCCGTGGTCAGAAATCCTATAGGTTGGGAAATACTGATGGAGCACGGCAGAAAGGCCATTGCCCTGGTTGTGGGTTTCACTGTGGAGGCCCTTCCCTTTCTTTTCCTCCCCTTCCCCCAACTCCCAGCAATCTCCAACTTTCCCTGACTCCCTGCTTTGCTCCCAGCCTCGCGCCCCCCCAGCCCCTCCCATCCCGCCACAGTGGAACTGCTGAAGGGGTGACCATTCATCCAGGTGCCAGAGTAGGGGACAAGGTAGATATAATGGTGTGCCACTGTGTCTTAGTGGTCAGAGCATCAAATGCTGTAAGATAAAGCCAAGATGGTGGCGTTGACAGTGCTATGATTTGATTTCTATTTTGCAGGAGGGAGCAGCCTGTCGCTCCTTCCCTTGAGGCGTATGTACAGCCTGGGGTACGCAGACGTCCTCTGATGCTAAGGAGGTAACAACCCATATATTGAGGTCGGGGCAGCAAGGTGCACATCTTGTCTCCAGCACATTCCAAAGCTTCGCATCAGCAAGTGTCGAGTGGGCCACCATCCCGTCAAGCTGAAATTCCAATGGCCGAGGGTTTTCCTGGGCTGTGGAAAACTGATCGATTACAGGGTGGGGGTCCCTGGCCCCGCTCCGCCCCATCCCAAATCTTCAGGGTCTGAGGGTGGGAGAAGAACCTCTGTGACTGATGTGGCTTGAGGGCAGGAAAATTATCCGAGGGCCACAGCAGAGAACGCTTCTCTCCTCCCAGATAGTGCAGTCGGATTCTGAGCAACCATCTACACAGGCTGACAGGGCATGGGTTCTTCTCTCTTCATTCCCATGCCCCCCCATCCCACCTTCCTCCCCATCAAGGTACATATTTCGGTTAATCTTTTTTTTAACGCCTTAAAATGCACTAAATTGCACCGTGTTTTAGAAAAGAAAATCTATTTATTGTACATGTGGGTTCATATGTTACAGATTCATCAGCTACTTTTGTATGGGGGGGAGGTGAGGAGGGGGCAGGGGTTCTCCTTACGGACATTTCCCGCACTGGCGTCCCTCCCTCCTGATGTCCCTCCACACTGACATGCCCCCGCACACACCTCACCTCCTACGGGTGATTTCCCCCCCCCCCCCCCATCTTTCAGTTGCCCTCACGGCAAAGCAATGGGTCCACCCGTTCTGCCTTAGCTTGCGAAAGCCTGTGTGGCTTTCCCTGAGGTGCAGACCCCCTACAGCTCCAAGCCTGCATTCTGTGAACCTCTTGTGAGGAGTTTTGCTTTGCATTTTTAATTTATCTTGGGTGCCCTGCGACCCCTGTAGCCAGTGGCCCTTCTAGACATCCCCCCATCCACTGTACATTGGCCTAGCGTGATCCATCTTCCAACTGCGTTTCTCCCCTGCCTCACCCACCCCCACCCATTCATCTGTGCTTTGCCAGGCAGAGTGGGATCAGGGGGGGGTTCAGCCAGCCTCTACAGCTTCGCCCACTGTCACTTCCCCAACTTTCAAACTATTCGGCCAGCTGTAGTTATCAAGAAAGTTTGACTCCCTTGGAATAAGGATGTTAAGCTCAGAGAATAGCTCTCTGCTAATATTAACTGAGTTAGTGAAGACTGGCAAGATGGAATAGAGTGAGAAAGGATCGAGCTGATGTTCCGAGATGGAGGGAGATTAGGAATTTTTGACACTTAAAGAGATGGCATTTATTTCTTTCTTACTCATTGATGTAACATACAGTTCAGTTTGCATGCATACCTTGCAGGCTGAAGCAACACGGTACCTTGACGTAGGTGAATTTAGTTGATTTAGAAAAGCTGACCTTGTGTTTGCTGCCAATCCCCCGTACTGTTTATTGAAAATCTCCGCCCACTGTTCTGTTCGATAAGGTTTGACCCAAATTCATTTTGCAAGATTAGCCATCATGCCACCTCTGCAGTTTATTGTATGCTGAGGGAGAGAGGGGGAAGTCACACTTCAGCCAACACCCTGCCTGCACGATTCCCAGACAGCTCCTACTGCCAGTGACAGACCTGTATCCATCAGTATCTTGTACCCTAATGTTGTACAGTTCAGTGTACTCCCAGTGACAGACCTTTCCAGGTGGTTAACACTGCTGCCTCACAACCAGGGACACAGGTTTGATTCCCAGGGTGACTGTGTGGAGTCTGCACGTTCTCCCCATGTCTGAATGGTTTCCTTCAGGTGTTCCGGTTTCCTTCCACAATCCGAAAGACGTGATGATTAGGTGCTAAAGTCTCCCTCAGTGTACCCGAACAGGCGCCGGAGCACTAGGGGAAGGCTTGTTGCTTCAGTGAATTTGCTCTCAATCATGTTGGAATGTTAAATTGCGGGGCAACCTTACCCGTCTAGGTTAGCGCACAATCCAAACGCAACCCTTGGGAATGGGGAGCACATTGTGTGCCGTCGCTCCTGTTGCTGGACTTCTAGATCCATGATCTTCAATCGAGGCAGCCCTTGTTAAATGCAGGAAGAGATAAGAGCAGCTGCTGACCGGGCCATGCTGACTGTCTCCCTCCCTCCCTTTTGTGACTCTTTGGAGCCATTCCGATAAATCTGCTTTCATTTGCTTCATTTCAGACACTACTTCTATCTCACACTATAAGCTACCAGCAATTTCACCATGGCAACCTGTGTTTTGCCTGAGACACACCTTCAGGCTTTCTTGTGACTGTTTGTCCCGAATGTGAGCCTTTTACCTTGCTCATATTGCGCAGTAGTTGTGTTGCAGAAGGTGAGGGCTTGCCCCCATCTTGGGTCAACACAGAGGACCAAAGCCCACTGTTTCAGAAAAAAATAATGTCCCGTAGCTGAGATAATCAAGACAGTTTTTTTTACTTTGTATAGTTTGTAATCTCCATCACTAATTGTGTTTGAGTTGTTGGGGAGGGAAGGGGACAGTCGGTCGGTATAGGGGGAACCTTGCTTATTTTCCCAGAGAAAAATGGTACCCTGAGTATCTCCGCCATATTATTTTGCGAAAGGCAGCATTCTTGATCTTGGTGCCAGTTTGCAGAAACAACCCCAATACCTGGCATGCCATTGTTTTCAAGGGCAGCGTCTGAAACCGCAGTTAAATTTAAATACACAGTCCACCACCACCACTGCACCCTCCCTGCCCCGTGCTGCTTAGGTGCATTGGCCGTGCTGATTCTCCCTCAGTGTACCCAAACAGAATTGTGGCGACTAGGGGATTTTCACAGTAACTTCATTGCAGTGTTAATGTAAGCCTACCTTGTGACTCGAATAAATGAAGTTTAAACCCGTGCCGTTGTTCCCCCAGAAACAGTTTGACTTGTTTCCCATGCAGGGAAACAAGAAACAGGGTAATCAATGTGGCCTAACCAGCTTCCCCCTCACCCTATTTGTTAGCTCTGAGTCCTTCCTGCCTGGATTCGACCCCCCCATGCCCCAAACTTTTTGAGAAGGCGTGAAAGTGCTATCCGGTTAAATTTTCTGCGCTGCAGGACAGTCCCTGAAAGCGAGACTCCCAACTATGCTCTCAAAAAAAAATCCTCATATCCCAACCTTACGCACCGGCGGAGGTGGGGGGTGATCCAGTGCGGGGAACAATGAGTTTTCAGATTCTAATGCTGGACATTTAAACTGTGCATACCACCCATACAAAAGAACACCCTGACCCACAATCTTACCTAAATCCCTTAAAGGGAGAGGAACATCTGCGCTCCTTTGAGGAAGGCAAGACAGAGGGTCCTTGGTGACCCCCTTTAGCAGCAGAGGGGCAAACAATTGGGTCAAACTTAGAAGCACTGCAGAAGGAGGCCATTCGGCCCCTCGAGTCTGCACCGACTCACCAAAAGAGCACCTTACCCAGGCCCATTCCCTAATCCAGTGATCCCAAACTTGTGGCCAGAATGGACTCAGCTTTATATTCTGTTACTTCAGTGACCGCCATTGGAATGCCCTGCTTTCCCCTTCCCATATCATAAGAACATAAGAAATAGGAGCAGGAGTAGGCCATCTGGCCCTTCGAGCCTGCCCCGCCATTCAATAAGATCATGGCTGATCTGTCGTGACTCAGCTCCACCTTCCCGCCCTCTCCCCATAACCCTTAATCCCCTCTCTTATCAAAAACCCATCAACCCGTTTCTTAAAAATATTTAGCGAGGCAGCCTCCACCACTTCAACGGGCAGAGAATTCCAGAGATTCACCACCCTTTGAGTGAAGAAGTTCCTCCTCAACTCTGTTCTAAACCGCCCCCCCTTTATCTTGAGGCTGTGCCCCCTAGTCCTACTGTCTTTTTTGAGCGGGAAGAGTCTCTCCACCTCTATCCTATCCATCCCATTCATCATCTTATACGTCTCAATGAGATCTCCCCTCATTCTTCTAAACTCTAACGAGTACAAGCCTAGTTTATTCAGCCTCTCCTCATAGCTCAATCCCCTCAACTCCGGTATCAGCCGAGTAAACCTCCTCTGCACTCCCTCCAGGGCCAAAACATCCTTGCGCAGGTGCGGCGCCCAAAACTGCACACAGTACTCCAGCTGCGGCCTCACCAATGCCCTATACAGCTGCAGCAAGACCTCCCTACTTTTATATTCAATCCCCTTCGCTATGAAGGCCAGCATCCCATTCGCCTTCCTGACCACCTGCTGCACCTGCAAGCTGGGTTTTTGCGACTCATGCACAAGGACCCCGAGGTCCCTCTGCACCGTCGCCTGCTGCAGTTTTTCGCCCCGTAAGTAATAGTCCTTCCTACCATTCCTCCTACCAAAGTGGACCACCTCACACTTGCCAACATTAAATTCCATTTGCCATTTCCTGGCCCATTCGCCCAGCCTATCTAGATCCTTCTGCAGACTCTCCACACCCTCCGCACAATTTGCCTTTCCCCCAATCTTGGTGTCATCAGCAAATTTCGACACCCTGCACTCGGTTCCCTCCTCCAGATCATCTATATAAATGGTAAATAGCTCCCATAACCTTCCCATTCTGAAATGCAGGTAGACATGAGCCCGTTGTTAGCTGCTAGATTTCAGGCGCCGTCTGGTTTTTGCACCCTTGCCAATGTTCCTTATTTTGGTGTGTTTTGTTTGGTTTGTGAGCTGTTCAAGTTAGGGAAATAGAAGGGTGGGGTTGGGGGAGTTTAAGTGCGTGTTTGGGATGGCAGTAGGGATATGGAAGAGAGGTCTTTGGGTTGCTGCGTGCAGATCGAGTCCATTCACCTCTGCAACCTCTCCCTGCCATACCTCAGCTGCTAAGGAGCAGAGTGGATATGTTTAAAACTCTAATGGTGAAAGTCTCACCATTTTGACAGGATCCTAGAATCCCTACAGTGCAGAAGGAAGCCATTCGGCCCATTGAGCCTGTACCGACCGCAATCCCACCCAAGCCCTAGTCCTGTAATCCCCTGACACTAGGGTCAATTTAGCATGGCCAGTCCACCTAACCCAGCACGTCTTTCAGACTGTGAGAGGAAACCCACATAGACACGGGGAGAACATGCAGACTCCACACAGTGACCCGAGGTAGGAATTGAACCCACGTCCCTGGTGCTGTGAAGCAGTAGTGCTAACCACTGTGCCACCGTGCCACCCAAGTAGGGAACTCATTGTGTGTGTGTATGCGTACATTGGTTCCTCACCATTACCCATAAAGAGGCATCTGTCTACCCATCATCATGACATGGTAAAGGGGATGGTGTTGGTGGATGAGCAGCTATCCCCCGCCACCTCCACCCCCCAAACATTAGTAGAAACCCTGGTCTGGATTCCAAGTCAGTACAAATCTGTAGCTTGGGGGTTCAGTTTAGCTCAGTTGGCTGGACAGCTGATTCACAATGCCGACAGCACGAGCGATTCCCTCCCCCCACCAGTCCTGACAAGTTATTCACGCGGGCCCCTCCCGTCTCGATCTTGCCTCTGGCCCAAAGTGGGGAGACCCTTGGTTAAAATCATCACCAATCAGCTCTCCCCCAAAAGAGGAAGGAGAGGAGCTTCTGACCAACTGGATTGTGGTGACTTTGCTTTTTAAATCTATAGCCCTGGCTGGTGGGGGAGGCGGGTAGTTGCTGAGAGCTGTGCTAAACACAGAGTATTGGGAAAACGCACTTGAGAGGAATGGGTTAACACTGGGAGACCAATCGGACTCCTCTTTGCAACTGGTTCTGAACCAGGTCCAAGGAAGAGACCTATCAGATTCGGAAGCGTTAATTTTCTCTCCCCCTCGACAGACGCTGTGACCTGCTGCGTTTTCTTTTCTGGCACACACTGTTTTATTTTAAATGATGTAGCTTGGGAACAGAGTTGAGGATGGACTGGGGAAGATAGTTTCGCTGAGAAACCTGGTGTGGGTGGGGGCGGGGATGCGGGTGGATGATCCAGCAGCTGGATTGCTTTTGCACCGGGGAAGAGATAAATTCTCTGTCTCGGACAGTGCCCGAAGCCTTCCTCCCGCTCGCTGCCTGAAGATTTTGCGACAGGAACCCAGGTTCGATTCCCAGCTTGGGTGACTGTGCGAAGTTGCACGTTCTCCCCATGTCTGTATGGGTTTCCTCCGGGTGCTCTGGTCTCCTCCCTCTTCCCAAAGATGTACGGGTTAGGTGGATTGGCTATGGTAAATTACCCCTTAGTGTCCAAAGATGTGTCCACTAGATGGATTGGCTGTGCTAACTTGCCCCTTGGTGTCCAAAGATGTGTGGGTTAGGTGGATTGGCCATGCTAAATATGCAGAGTTATGGGGATAGGATGGGGCGAGGGCCTGAGTAAGATGTTCTGTCAGAGAGGCGATGCAGACTCAGTGGACTGAATGGCCTCCTCCTGCACTGTTGGGATTCTATGATTCTAGCTGTCCTCCCATTGGAAGTCTGCCAGGCTGCTGCACCAGTGGTGGCAGCAAAACCTCCACTGAAAAAAGTTAGTCAGATCCTGGTGGGACTCATTAGGTCGGAGCATCCATGGTCACGGGTGACCTGGGCTGAGAGAACTGAGACCACACCACAAGTTTTTGACGGGTGGTATTTCTAATGGTGTCCCTGCCCCAGCTGATATCTACTTTTTTTCCCCCTTAATTGCCCAATAACATTACGAATGAGACCTAACTGTCGCTGCCTTTAACCGGGCAGCCTCTGTCTCTTCATCCGGTGAAGTGCTAGTGTCGTCTGAGTTCAAGAAGGCACAGTTATTTCAGGCTCCTGGATTGTACGTATGTGTGTGTGCTTTTTAATCGGTAGATTATATATAGCTGCGTTCAGGCAGGGTGGCTGTGTACATGCCTTGGACATGCTGCCAGCCTAATTGTTGGTCAGCCCCTGTAGCAAAATAGAAAACATCCCAACTTGCCATCCTTCTACTTGAAGGCACAGGTTCAAACTGGAGCATTTTCAGCAGGAAAAATTATTTTACTTATAATCAGGTGCTGGGGGAAGATTGTACTGGTAACTATGTCGCCCAGGTGCCCAGATATAGCCCAAACATTGGAAATGTCCCTCCGCTCTGACACATCTACCGTTCCCTCCTCTCCCTCCTTCTGTCCTTTGCAAAGCAGCAATCCTGCTCTCTCGGTCTTTTTTTTACCCTGTGTACCCTGCCCCGTACAAAAGGCCCCTTGCTGCGTCACAGTGGGGTTTGATTTTATTGTCCTTTTTCGATCGTAGCCCTTCCCGACAGTTGGACAAAGTACCCGACAGTGGGTAAAGATTAGCCTGAAACTTTTTCTAGTCTGCACTCCTAACACATTGTTCGTGTGTGTGTGTGTGTGTGTGCGTGTGTGTGTGTTTGTCAGTGATGAGATTCTTCCTGTAAACTAGTAGCCAATAACACACCTAGGTTGAACCCGTGGGTCTTTTATTCTGTTAGAATAACGCTTTTGTTTTTGCACGAGAAATAGAGAAAACAAGTTTATATTTTTTTTAAAAAAAAGGCTTTGAAAAATCTTAATTGTAAAATTGTTCTGCTTATGACTCCACCCAAATGTTTCAGCAAACAAGAATATAAATTATATATACATATATATTCTATATCATTGTTGCTTTTACATCGTTCCACACTTGTCATAACCTAGGTAGCTCAACTCGATGTGCTGGCAATTTTCTTTGCAGTCAAGACAGACAAATCAAGTCAGCCTCCCTGCAGTCAACGCTCGGCCGCAAGTCGCAGATTTGTAATCTCAATCCAGCGTCCCTCTCTGCCCACAAACCCTGTTTTCCCTTGGGGCAATAAAATGGCTGGCAGGTGGGGCATCGATGCTCAGAAACAGTAGCAAGGGGGAGAAAATGCAATGGCGTGGGGGGTGGGGGAGTGCCTATTCAAGGCTCACAAATGAGAGCAGGGAGGAGAAAATGTAATGACGGGGTGGGGCTGGATGGTCAAGAAAGGACTTGCATGTCATAACTTGGGTTCACATTTGGCAGCCTCTCAGTTTGGCAAAGCGTCTCCATATTCCAGTGGTCATGGCCGATTTCTAGCTGTTTTATGTTTATTATTAATTTTTTTTAAATTTTAAATAGATAATCTGTTTGTCCAGTAAGGATCGACCGGTTGGGGGACCATCTGGTTTATATTTTTTACATTTTAGTAATATATAGAATATATAAAAGCTTCCTATAGAATATAAACATATAGTTTCCTATAGAATATATACGTATAGTTACTGAATAGATTATAGCTCAGTGCTTCCTTTTTCTCTTGTACATGTCCGGACTGACGTGACTGTAAAGCCCAGGCCTGTAGTTTGTGTGATTGGTTTGAGCATCCTCCAAAACTTTCGCTCCTCTGATTCCACTACAGTGCCGGAGCGTCTGTCGTGCTAGCTGTGTGGCGTTCCCGTCGATTTTCTTTTTTCCTTTTTTTTTAGCAGGGTGAAGGACAGCCCGTGTGTAATTATGAAATCCCTGTTTACTCAGTGGAGGTATAAACTCTCACGCTCTCACTGTGTGTAACCATGTCGGATCCTTGCCCAGCAGTGTAAGGGTTTACTTGTCCGTGATTATGTCGTTATTGTTTGGGAGGGGTGGGGAGGGGAGTGTTGGGGGGAGGGATACAGCAGGGGGGTGATGTTCGTGAAGCCCGTGCCACTCTGTGTTAATGGCCTCGGAGATGCCTGTTTGCACAGCAGGGCAAGGATTGCTCGCTGTGTATCTGTGCGTGGGTGCGCTGGGATTCCCTTGATTCGGTAAGGGTTGAAGGGGTCACTGTAACGATATGGCAGGGTAAGGGACACTCACTCTGTAACTGTATGGCGGGAGGAGGTGGGGAGGGGGGGTCTGTTCTGTTCAGCAGGGTAAGGATTGAGATGACGCTGCAGACTGGTTAGTCTTCTCATTTAACCTTCCAAAATGACTCTTTAAGTGTGGCTTCTATGCCTCGCGCGTATGATGAACTGATGTGGCCTCCCATCACTGTCGAAACGCAAATAAAAATTTCCAAGTCCTCAATTTTAACCACTTGTAAGACTTTTACTTGGTGGCTATAAATGAAGTGACGTCTCGTTTTCTTTTCATCTTGCCAACCGCAGACCATCCGTCAAGCCTCACAGCCCACCAGGGTCAGAGGTCACAGATCCAGTCCTAACGCGTCAGCACCTTCAGACACCAGGGCAGAACCAAACTCCTGCCTAGGCGCTCGCCACCGGGTGGCTGGAGGGAGGCTGACCGCCCAGCCCAGACTGTGGAGGGAGAGGGGGCGGGTCAGAGCTGACCAAGGGTGGCAAAGTCCCCAACCTTCTTAATGCTGGAAGTGGCTACAGGTAAACCTCTTGGAATCATAGAATCCCTACGGTGCAGAAGGAGGCCATTTGGCCCATCGACAACAATTCCACCCTGGCCCTATTTCCATAACCCCACATAATTACCCTAATCCCCTGACATTAAGGGGCAATTTAGCATAGCCAATCAACCTAACCCGCACATCTTTGGACACTAAGAGACGATTTAGCATGGCCAGTCCACCCAACCTACATGTCTTTGAACACTAAGGGGCAAATTAACATGGCCAATCCACTGAACTGGCACATTTTTGGATTGTTGGAAGAAAGCGGAGCACCTGGGAGAAACCTACAAAGAGACGGGGAGAACGTATGAACTCCACAGTGACCCGAGGCCGGAATTGAATCCAGGTCCCCGGCGCTGTGAGGTAACAGTGCTAACCACGTGCCACCATGAAAAAAAAAGCAAGTGGTGAATGCTGGGAGTGGGGGGGGTGGGAAGAGGTGTCAACACCCTACAGGTGAGAATGGAGAATGAGCCAGCCCTGTGACAACGAGATACGTGACGCTTGATTCGAGGCGCTATGTCCTGATCGCCGAGGGAACAAGCGCCCTTTGTGTGGGTGTAGTCCCAGAAGTGAGTGGCTTGTTTTGAGGGGAGTTCAAGTGGGATACAGATTGCCACACCTGTTTGTTGTGTGGTGTCACCGATGGGGTTTATTTGTATTTACAAAGAGTGTTGGCAGCGCATTAATGTTTGGGTGGTAAGAGGAGTTAACTCTTGGCCTTCAGGACCAACACTGTCCCATAACTCTCAGGATTGCCAACGAGAATGTTCTTTCCCTCTTCAACTTGCTGTATTGATTGTTGACCAATTTGAAAGGTGCCAGCTATTTGGTGAAGGGTCCTGCCTGTTCAAATTGGTCACGGAATCAAAATGTCACCAGCTTCTCCATTAGCAGCTAAAGCAGACCAGTGGTTTTGGAATGTCTCTCGCTCTCACCTTGATTTCAGGGACAAGGCCACAGGAATTGTTCAGGTCACGGCCATCACAGCTTTTCTCTCTCGATCTATGACCCTCCCCCACTGTCCCCAAGCTCTGAAAGGGCAAGCGACTGCTGGAATGTTCTGCTTCTCTTCTCTCAAAAGGGATCCGGCAGGCTTGCAGTGGCCCAATTGCTCCGCTTGCCAAAGATGCACTGTTAATCAAAGGCAGCATTCTTTCAAAATATTTTGTGGAAAATCCCCATCCTAACTGTGTGTGCATGCATGCACACATGTGTCTGTATGTATGCATATGCATGCATACATGTGTGTGCGTGCATGTTTGTGGCTACATGTGTACTGTGTGCATGTGTGATCTGAAATGAAACTGACAGAGTAAAGAGAAGGTAATTTAGTGGACAGCAATTAGCCCATGGATATAACAATGAGTATTTTACTTTCACTCTTTCATGGAGAATTGAAGGAGGGGTGTCGCTGGGTGAGGGTAGCATTTGTTTCCCATCCCTAATTGCCCCCTAAGAACAGAGTTCTGGCTCAGGTTCTTTCCGAGAGTAGCAGTTAAGATTCGACCACATTGATGTGGGGGGGAATCTGGAGTCACATGTAGACCTGACAGGGATAAGGACGACAGATTTCCTTTTCCCTAAAGGGTCACATTAGTGAACTAGATAGGTTTTTATGAGAATCGATAATGATTTCGCAGTCACCATGACTGAAACTGGTTTTATAACCCCAGATTTTATTAATTGAATTTACATTCCACCAGCTGCCCTGGTGGGATTCCAACCCTCTGGATTAAGGTCTCTGGATTACTAGCTCAGTGATGTAACCACTATGCCACCCATCTCCCCAGTAAGTAGGCACTACATGAAGAGGGAGGAAAGGGTGCAAGTTCCAAAAATGCAAGGTGCCTAATGACCAGAACCAGGCACTGATTCACTTGTGAGCTGCTAGGTTAATCACCCTGCTCGTGTGTGTGTGTGAGCGCATGCACTAGCGTGTGCATGTCTGCATGCGTGTGTGCGGCTGCATGCGTGTATCTGTGTCTGTATGTGTCTGTGCGCGTCTACATGCGTATCTGTGTGCATCTTCATGCATGTCTGCATCTGCATATGTGTGTGCATCTGCAGGCATGCGCATGTGTCCATGCATGTCTGTGTGTGCGACTGCATGCATGTCTGTGTGTGTCTGCATGCATGTCTGCATGTGTGTCCATGCATGTCTGTGTGCAACTGCATGTATGCCTGTGTGCGTGCATGTCCATGCGTGTCTGAGTGCATCTACATGTGTGTCTGTGCATCTGTATGTGTGTGCATCTGCATGTGCGTGTGTGCACATTTGTGTGCATCTGCATGCGTGTGCAGCATTCACAGCTGCATGTGTGTGCGCGCCTACATGTGTGTGCGTGCGCCTGCATGCATGTCTGAGTATGCACCTGCATGTGTGTGCATCTGTAAGCGTATGTGTCTGCATGCACGTGTGCATGCGTCTGCAAGTCTGGGTGTCCATGTTGTCTGCATATGCATGCATGCCTGTGTGTGCCTGCATGCATGTCTGCATGTGTGTCTGTCTTGCATGCAGCCGCACACAATGTGCATCTATATGCTTGTGTGCACATCTGCATGTGTGTGCATATGCACGCGTGCGTATCTGCATGTGTGTGCAGCACGTGCGCATCTGCATGCATGTGTGCACATATCTGCATATGTGTCTGTGAGCTCATGTCCATGCATATCTGTGGGTGCATCTGCATATTTGTGGGTGCATCTAGATGCATGTATGTGCGAGTCTGCATGTGTGTCTGAGTGTGCATTTGCATGCGTGTGTGTTAACGGTGTAACGGACTGCGATTGGGTAGTCTGGGCACCTTCCTCGTTACGTTCCAAGGATGAACACACCTCACCCTCCCCCCAGCCCTGTTCCGTGAATGATGCCCCCAATCTGCCGACTTTTCAACTTTGCCAGCTCACTGTCCCATGTGACAGCCTTTGAAAACCGTGGCTGCCAATTGGTGAGCCGGCAAAGTTGTCGGAAGCAGTGCCCAGTTGATGGCCAGCCTGGTGAACATGGCATTGTCCCTTTCACCATCAGTGGTCCCAATGTCTAACCCTGCTTTGCAAAGCTTCATTCCAAGAGGCGGTTTCATTCCACTGTCTAACTGGCCGCAGGGCAGAATCTGCTGACTTTCAACACTGGAATGACCCTATCTGTCCTGATTCCCCCTCCCCCACCAAATTGGGATTGGTTTCTTCCACCGTAAAAACATAAGGAGGCCATTCAGTCCATCGAGTCTGCTTCGTTCCATTCAATGACTGATCTGATGTGAGAATCCTCAGCTTCGCTTTCCCGCCTTCCTCGATTCCCGCACTGATTAAATATCTGTCCATTTCAGCCTTGAACACAGTCAGTGACCCGGCCTCTGGAGTAAAGAATTCCACATAGTCACTCCCCTCCAAGAGAAGAAATTCCTCCTCATCTTGATCTGAAATGGGTGACACCCCCCCACCCCTTACTCTGAGATTGTGCCCTGTGGTCCCAGACTCTTTCACAAGGGGGAACAACCTCAGCAATCACCCTGTCAAACACCCCCTGAGAATCCAATATGTCTCAATAAGGCCACCTCTCATTCTTCTAAACTTCCAATCAGTGCAACCTCAAACCTACTCAACTTAAGAAAATCCTTCCCTACCCGGGATCAACCGTGTGAACCTTCTTGCTCTGCCTCCAATACCACCTTCCCCAGGCACAGCAAGATCCCACTTCCATCAAGAAAACCCCTAAGTTAGATTCATTGACCAGGCTGAGGGCCTCTGTGTCCAATGCACCAGAGGCCTGTGAGTGACCATTCACTCTCTGGTCTCCAATGCAATGTCACAGTTTCCATCCAACCCTAATCGTGAGACCACAGCTGCAAGGCTGATGTGGAAGGTGCGGACACCATGGATGATGTGTGCTCGATCAAGAGGGGAACTTCAGCACGAGCGTTTGCTGTTGACGCTCGATGCTGGGGATGTCGACACCAGTGCTTTTGTTGACTGTATTCAGACTGCGAGAATAGGGTGAGGCTGAAATGACTCCTTTGTCCGAGGGGCTCTGTTCAGCCCCCGTGTGGTTTGTGTCTCGACTGAAGTGGAAAGGGAAATGTCGGCCAACAGCTGCCGGCTGGGAAGTTAGTTGTTGGCCTTGCCAATTACACCCATCTACTCCGACTCTCCAATCTCATCCTTCAACTCTTCCTTGATCACGGTCAGTGTTGGCAGTGGCCAGCTCCAACCTCTCTGTCTCCTCGACTCTCCACCTGCTGTCTCCCATTCCCACAGTCACTTCTTCCCCATTCTCCCCTTTCACACATACTTCTACACACACTTACTCCTGTCTTCCTCACTCACTCTCCCTCACACTCTCTCTCCCCCATCCTCTCTCTCTCTCTCTCCCCATCCTCTCTCTCTCTCTCTCTCCCCATCCTCTCTCTCTCTCTCTCTCTCTCTCCCCATCCCCTCTCTCTCTCTCTCCCCATCCCCTCTCTCTCTCTCTCCCCATCCTCTCTCTCTCTTTCCCCATCCTCTCTCTCTCTCTCCCCATCCTCTCTCTCTCCCCATCCTCTCTCTCTCCCCATCCTCTCTCTCTCTCTCCCCATCCCCTCTCTCTCTCCCCCCATCCTCTCTCTCTCCCCATCCTCTCTCTCTCCCCATCCTCTCTCTCTCTCTCCCCATCCTCTCTCTCTCTCTCTCCATCCCCTCTCTCCCCCCCATCCTCTCTCTCCTCCCCATCCTCTCTCCCCCCCATCCTCTCTCTCTCTCCCCTCATCCTCCCTCTCTCTCCCCCGTCCTCCCTTTCTCTCGCCCCCATCCTCCCTCTCTCTGCCCCCCGTGCTCCCTCTCTCTCCCCCCGGTCCTCCCTCTCTCTCCCCCACCGTCCTCCCTCTCTCTCCCCCACCGTCCTCCTTCTCTCTCCCCCACCGTCCTCCCTCTCTCTCCCCCACCGTCCTCCTTCTCTCTCCCCCCCACCGTCCTCCCTCTCTCTCCCCCACCGTCCTCCTTCTCTCTCCCCCACCGTCCTCCCTCTCTCTCCCCCACCGTCCTCCCTCTCTCTCCCCCACCGTCCTCCCTCTCTCTCCCCTATCGTCCTCCCTCTCTCTCCCCCACCGTCCTCCCTCTCTCTCCCCCCCGTCCGCTTTCCCATCCTCTCTCTCCTCATCCTTCCTGTATCTTTCTCATTACCTCCCCTCCAACCCTCTCCCCTCTCCTCCCCATTCTCTCCCCTCTTCTCCCCACTCTCTCCCCTCTCCTCCCCACTCTCTCTCTCCACTCCTCCCCACTCTCTCTCTCCTCTCCTCCCCACTCTCTCTCTCTCCTCTCCTCCCCACTCTCTCTCTCCTCTCCTCCCCACTCTCTCTCTCCTCTCCTCCCCACTCTCTCTCCCCTCTCCTCCCCACTCACTCCCCTCTCCTCCCCACTCACTCCCCTCTCCTCCCCACTCTCTCCCCTCTCCTCCCCACTCTCTCCCCTCTCCTCCCCACTCTCTCCCCTCTCCTCCCCACTCTCTCCCCTCCCCACCATTCTCCACTCCTTCTCCCTCTCTCCCCTTCCTTCCCCTCTTGCTCTCTCTCGCTCCCGTCCATCCCCTCCATCACTTCTCTCTGCCCCTACTTTCCCTCACTCCCATCTTTGTATGTATATTTCATCCATCATTCCACACTCAGTCCCTCTGTACAGGTTTGTGATCCTCTGTGTTCATGTCTCTCTGCACCCCTTTACCCTCTCCCTCCACACCTCTCATAGAAACATGGAAAATAGGAGCAGGAGGAGGCCATTTGGCCCTTCGAGCCTGCTCCACCATTCAGTATGATCATGGCTGACCCTGTATCTCAATGCTACCTTCACCATGCTCTCCCCAAACCCCCTAGATGCTTACAGTCTAAAAATCTATTTCCTTCTTAAATCTATTCAGTGTCTTGGTCTCCACACCTTTCTGCGATAGAGAATTCCACTGGTTCACCATCCTCTGAGTGAAGACATTTCTCCCAATCTCTGACCTAAATGGCCTTCCCCGTTTCCTGAAACTGGGACCTCCTGCTCCAGCCCCTTCCCAGCCAGAGGAAACAACATCCCTGCATCCAGTCTGTCCAGCCCTGTCAGAATTTTATACATTTATGAGATCCCCTCTCATTCTCCTAAATCCCAGTGAATATAGGCCCAGTCGACTCAATCTCTCCCCGTACGACAATCTTGCCATCCCCGGGAATCAGTCTGGTGAACCTTCGCTGCGCTCCCTCCATGGCAAATATATCCTTTCTTAGATAAGAAGACCAACACTGCACACCATACTCCAGATGTGGTCTTGCCAAGGTCTTGCACAGCTGGCACTTAGACATCCTTACTCCTGTACTCAAGTCCTTTGGCAATGAAGACCAACATACCATTTGCTTTCTGAACTGCTTGCTGTAATGTTTGCTTTCAGTGACTGGTGTATTCAGAAACCCTTTGTACGTCAACCTTTCCCAATCTCACCATTTAATCCTCTGCCATTCTATTTCTCTGACCGAAATGGATAACTTCACATTTATCCACAACATAATGCATCCGTCCCATATTTACCCACTCACTCAACTTGTCTGAATCACCTCATAGCCTCTTAATATCCTCCTCACCACTGATTGAATCCTACAATGCAGAAGGAGGCCATTCAGCCCACCAAGTCTATACCAACCACAATCCTACCCATAACCCCGTGCATTTACCCTAACTAGTCCCCTTGATACTAAGCACGGCCCATCTACCTAATCCGTCCGTCTTTGGACTGTGAGAGGAAACTGGAGCACACAGAGGAAACCTACGCAGACATGCGAAGAATGTGCAGACTCCACACAGACAGTGTCCCAAGCCAGGAATTGAACCCGAGTCCCTGGCGCTCTGAGGCAGCAGTGCTAACCACTAGTTAGCCATCTAGTGCCATCTAGTGGCGGCGCTCCCATTCCTACCAAGTTTCATGTGATTAGCAAACTTGTAAACATCACATTTGGTTCTCTCATTCAAATTATTGACATATTTTGTGAATAGTTGGTGTTCTAGCACTGATCTCTGCAGAACCCTCTCTAATCGCTATAGGCCATTTTAAAAAAGATTCATTTATTCCTACTCTCTGCTAACCAATTCTCAATCCAGGCTAATGTGTTAGATCCAATCACATGCACTTTAATTTCACACACTATTTGGTTTGATTTAATTTATTATTGTCACATGTATTAACATACAGTGAAAAGTATAGTTTCTTGTGCGCTGTACGGACAAAGCATACCATTCACAGAGAAGGAAAGGAGAATGCAGAATGTAGTGTTAGAGTCATAGCTAGAGTGTAGAAAAAGATCAACTTAATGCAAGGTAGGTCCATTTAAGAGTCTGATGGCAGCAGGAAAGAAACCGTTCTCGAGTCGGTTCATATGTGACCTCAGACCTTTGTGTCTTTTTCCCAACGGAAGAAGGTGAAACTAACCTCTTTCGTGGAACTTTATCAATAGCTTTCTGAAAAACTGTGCACACTCTCTCCCCCCGTGCCCCCTCCCCTTATGCCTCAGAGCCCCCTCTTGCCACATTCCCACCCCATTTCGCTAATGTTTTTCCTGATTGAGAATTATCCACCTTACACACATCGCTTCTCACTCCCGGACACCCTGACAGAGATATCCAATTACCCACCATTCTGGGATTCCTGCTTCACTCCTCCAGCTGGCAGCTGCTGACTGCCCTCTGCATCGTGCCACTGTGAGTGGGGCAGAGGGCTGTCAGTGTGGCGATTTGGGGATTTTCACAGTAACTTCATTGCAGTGTTAATGTCAGCCAACTTGTGACACTCATAAATAAACTTCAAAGTGAAATAAATAAACTTTCTGACCCTCTTGTTCACAAAGGCCTCCCTTTCTGCTCCCACTACCCGACAGCCCTCCCTCTCCCGCTGCAGATATACCCTCCCACACACCATGTGGGAATGACAAACCCACCTTCCCAGGCCCAGTGAGAACCTCTGGAAGGTTCGCAGGCACTTGTTCCATCCAGTGCAAATGCATTCATTGCCTGCAACCCTCCCAGCCTGAACCATAATCAATCCACACAAAATTGCAACGGCGCTCACTAAATTGCATGCTTCTATCATGATGTGGCGATGCCGCCATTGGACTGGGGTAAGCACAGTAAGAAGTCTCACAACAGCAGATTAAAGTCCAACAGGTTTATTTGGTAGCACAAGCTTTCGGAGCGCTGTTCCTACATCAGGTGAAGTGATGAGTTGTGTTCACAAACAGGACATATATAGTCCACAAACTCAATTTACAAGATAATGGTTGGAATGTGTGTCTTTACAGGTAATCAAGTCTTAAAGGTACAGACAGTGTGAGTGGAGAGAAGGTTCAGCACAGGTTAAACAGGTGTATACTGTCCCCAGCCAGGATAATTACTGAGATTTTGCAAGCACAGGCAAGTCATGGGTTACAGATGGTGTAACATGAACCCAAGATCTTGGATGAGGCCGACCTCATGTGTGGAACTTGGCTATCAGTCTCTGCTCAGCGATTCTGCATGTCATGTGTCACAAAGGCCGTCTTGGAGAATGCTTACCCGAAGATCAGAGACTGAATGTCCGTGACCACTGAAGTGTTCCCTGACAGGAAGAGAACATTCTTGCCTGGTGATTGTCGAGTGATGTTCATTCATCCATTGTTGTAGCATCTACATGGTCTCCCCAATGTTCTATGCCTTGGGATATCCTTTCCTGCAGCATATCAGATAGACAATATTGGCCGAATCGCAAGAGTATGTACCGTGTACCTGGTGGATGGTGTTCTCATGTGAGATAATGGCATCCATGTCACTGATCTGGCACGTCTTGCAGAGGTTGTTGTGGTCATTGTTCTCCTGAAGGCTGGGTAGTTTGCTGCAGGCAGTGGTCTGTTTGAAGTTGTGCAGTTGTTTGAAGGCAAGAAGTGGGGTGTGGGATGACCTTGCTGAGATGTTCATTTTCACTGGTGACATGTTGAAGGCTCTGGAGAAGATGGCGTAGTTTCTCCGCTCCAGGGAAGTACTGGATGATGAAGGGTACTCTGTCTGCCGTGTCCCATGTTTGTCTTCGAAGGAGGTTGGTGCAGTTTTTCGCTATAGCGCATCAAAACTGTCGATCGATGAGGGCATCTTTCAGCATCTGGAGATGTCTGTTGTGATCCTCCTCATCTGAACAGATCCTGCGTATACGGAAGATTTATCCATAGGGGATGGCTTCTTTAATATGTTTAGGGTGGAAGCTGAAGAAGTGGAGCATCGTGAGGTTATTCATGGGCTTGCGGTACAGTGAGGTGCTCAGGTGACCGTCCTTAATGGAGATGTGTGTGTCCAAGAACGCAACCAATTCCGGAGAGTAGTCCATGGTGATGGTGGGATGGAACTTGTTGGTGTCATCATATAGTTGTTTCAGTGATTGTTCACCATGAGTCCAAAGGAAGAAAATGTCATCGATGTATCTAGTGTTTAACGTCGGTTGAAGGTCCTGTCCGGTGAAGAGGCTTTGTTTGAGTCTTGCATGAAGATGTTGATAAATTGAGGTGTGAACTTTGTCCCCATGGCTGTTCCATGTGTCTGGATGAAGAAGTGGTTGTTGAAAGTGAAGACGTTGTGGTCCAGGATGAAGCAAATGAGTTGTGGAAGTGTGTCTGGAAACTGGCAGTTGTCGGCGTTGAGTACTGAGATAGTTGCAGCAATGCCGTCATCGTGGGGGATGGTGGTGCAGAGTCCAGAGACATCCATTGTGATGAGGAGTGTTTCTGGTTCAACTGTTCCATGTGAGCTGAGTTTCTGTAAGAAGTCCGTAATGTCGCGACAGAACAATTACATGATGACGTCAACAAGTTCCATCCCACCATTAGACTCACCATGGACTACTATCTGGAATCGACTGCATTCTTGGGGACACACATCTCCATTAAGGACAGTCACCTCAGCACCTCACTGTACCGCAAGCTCACAGATAACCTCACGATGCTCCACTTCTCTAGCTTCCACCCAAAACACATTAAAGAAGCCATCCCCTATGGACAAGCCCTCCATACACTTGGATCTGTTCAGATGAGGAGGATCGCAAGACAATTACAGACACTGAAAGATGCCCTTGTACGAACAGGATATAGCGCTTGACTCATCGATCATAAGTTCCAACATGCCAGAGCAAAAAACCGCATCGACCTCCTCAGAGGACAAACACGGGACATGGTGGACAGAGTACCCTTCATCGTCCAGTACTTCCCCAGAGCAGAAAAGCTATGACATCTTCTCAGGAGCCTTCAACACATCATTGATGAAGACGAACATCTCGCCAAGGCCATCCCTACACCCCTATTACTTGCCTTCAAACAACTGCACAACCTCAAACAGACCATTGTTCCCAGCAAACTATCCAACAGTGACCATGACACCACACAACCCACCTCTGCAAGACCACACCACACAGCAACCTCTGCATGACATGCCAGATCATCAACACAGATGCCATCATCTCACATGAGAACACCATCCACCAGGTATATGGTACATACTCTTGTTGTCTACTTGATACGCTGCAGGAAAGGATGTTCCGAGGCATGGTACATTGGGGAGATCATGCAGATGCTACGACAACAGATGAATGAACACCGCTCGACAATCACCAGGCAGGAGTGTTCCCTTTCTGTTGGCGAACACTTCAGCATTCATGGGCATTCGGCCTCTGATCTTCGGGTAAGCATTCTCCAAGGTGGCCTTCAAGACACACGACGGTGCAGAGTCACTGAGCAGAGACTGATAGCCAAGTTCCGCACACACGAGGGCGGCTTCAACCAGGATCTTGGGTTCGTGTCACACTATTTATAACCGCCACAATTTGCCTGGGCTTGCAAAATCTCACTAACAGTCCTGTCTGGAAACAACACATATCCTTTTAACCTGTGCTTAACCCTCTCCCCATCCACATTGTCTGTACCTTTGAGACTTGATTACCCGTAGAGACTTGCATTCCAACCATTATCTTGTAATTGAGTTTGTGTCTGTATATGCCCTGTTTCTGAAATATATCCTGCACTCACCTGAAGGAGCAGTTCTTCAAAAGCTCGTACTACCAAATAAAGCTGTTGGACTTGACCTTGGTGTTGTGAGACTTCTTACTGAGCCTCCGATCAAGAAAAACTTGGATGTGGGGTCACATTTGGTGGGGGACCACCATTTGTTGCTCATCCCTACTTGCCCTGGACTTGCGCTTTTTCGGAGGAGCAGTTAAGCTTCGACCACGTTGCTGTGTAGGGAGGGGTGGGAGGGTAAGGACTGGAGTCGCATGTAGGCCAGCGACAATTAAACTAAGAAGGTCTTGTTGGAACCGCAGAGTCTGCACATTCTCCCCGTGTCTGCTTGGGTTTCTGCCATGTGCTCTGATTGCCTCCCACAATCCGAAAGACATGCTGGTCAGGTGCATTGGCCAAGCTAAATTCTCCCTCAGTGTACATGAACAGGTGCCAGAGTGTGGCGACTGGGGGATTTTCACAGTAACTGCAGTGCAGTGTTAATGTAAGCCGAGTTGTGACAACAAATAAAATTCCTAAACATCAGATTAGTATTTAATAGAAATATGTAGAGACGGGCACTGTGATGTGTTGCCTCACCAGTGAGGGAATGCATCCTGCCCAGAGTTAAGGAATCCCACTTTATTCCCAGTTTCTGATACCAGGTTTGACACTCAGTGAGGTGCTAATCTCAGCCGGGTTCAGATTCCTTTAAGCAGAGCGCCCCCTGATGGCCTCAGCCTCTGCTCTCGTCCCAAACCAAGAGAATCAATGAAGATAAGTCGCCTTTGCCTCGTCAGACTCGGCACAGTGGTCCCACCTCTGCTTTGACACTTTAGTAAAAAGTCTGACAACACCAGGTTTTAGTCCAACCTATTTATTTGATAATATACTTACAAGCTTTCGGGGTTAGCCCCTTCGTCAGGTGAATGAACGAAGGGGCTAACCCCGAAAGCTTGTAAGTATATTATCAAATAAATAGGTTGGACTAAAACCTGGTGTTGTCAGACTTTTTACTGTGTTTACGCCAGTCCAACGCCGGCATACCCACATCATTGACACTTTAGGTCATGGGTATCCTCCAGAGACTCAAGCGCCTGTTCCAGAACTGGCAGGTGCAGTGCTGACGGAGCACTGCACAGTCAGTGATGCCGTCTTTCGAGGCGCTGTCTGTTCCATCAGGCGAAGGGCCATGGAGAGCCGGGGAAGAGTTCTTCCTGGCATCATGGTCTCTCATTAAAGTTTTGTTTTGGGGTGACAGACTGCAATGAGTAGGGTGCCACTGTCAACACCCTGGGGGTTATACCATTGACCAGAAATTGAAGTGGATCCAGCCACGTAAATACCACAAGTAATATTCGTGCCACACAAGCACCAGGCAATGCCCATCTCCAACAAGAGAGGATCTAACCATCTCCCCTTGACATTCAATGGCATTCCCATCACTGAATCCCCCCAAATATCAACATCTTGGGGGTTACTATTGAGCGGAAACTGGACTGGACCCAGCCATATAAATACTGTGGCTCCCAGAGCAGGGCAGAGGCTGGGAATCCTTCAGATTCACCTCCTGATTCACCCAAAACCTGTCCACCATCCACAAAGCACAAGTCAGGAGTGTGATGGAATAATCTCCCACTTGCCTGGATGAGTGCATAAGAACATAAGAACATAAGAAATAGGAGCAGGAGTAGGCCATCTGGCCCTTCGAGCCTGCCCCGCCATTCAATAAGATCATGGCTGATCTGTCGTGACTCAGCTCCACCTTCCCGCCCTCTCCCCATAACCCTTAATCCCTTCTCTTATCAAAAACCCATCAACCCGTTTCTTAAAAATATTTAGCGAGGCAGCCTCCACCACTTCAACGGGCAGAGAATTCCAGAGATTCACCACCCTTTGAGTGAAGAAGTTCCTCCTCAACTCTGTTCTAAACCGCCCCCCCTTTATCTTGAGGCTGTGCCCCCTAGTCCTACTGTCTTTTTTGAGCGGGAACAGTCTCTCCACCTCTATCCTATCCATCCCATTCATCATCTTATACGTCTCAATGAGATCTCCCCTCATTCTTCTAAACTCTAACGAGTACAAGCCTAGTTTATTCAGCCTCTCCTCATAGCTCAATCCCCTCAACTCCGGTATCAGCCGAGTAAACCTCCTCTGCACTCCCTCCAGGGCCAAAACATCCTTGCGCAGGTGCGGCGCCCAAAACTGCACACAGTACTCCAGCTGCGGCCTCACCAATGCCCTATACAGCTGCAGCAAGACCTCCCTACTTTTATATTCAATCCCCCTCGCTCCGACAACTCTTGAGAAGCTTGGCACCATCCGGGACAAAGCAACCCTCCCACTTGATCGACACGCTAACCACCCACCCTCAATAGTGGATGAGGTGGAGGGCTCTTGCAGGCTGCAAAGAGACATTGATAGGATGCAGAGCTGGGCAGAAAAGTGGCAGATTGGAGTTTAACCCTGATAAGTGCGAGGTGATTCATTTTGGTAGAACAAACTTGAATGTGGATTACAGGGTCAGCGGCAGGCTCTGAGGAATGTGGAGGAACAGAGAGATCTTGGGGTTCATATCCACAGATGTCTGAAGGTTGCCACTCAAGTAGATAGAGCTGTGAAGAAGACTTATAAGTGTGACCTTGGTGAGACCACATTTGGAATATTATGTGCAGTTCAGGTCACCTCACTATAAGAAGGATATGGAAGCTTTGGAGAGAGTGCAGAAGAGATTTACCAGGATGCTGCCTGGTGTGGAGGGTAGGTCTTTTGAGGAAAGGTTGAGGGATATGGGGCTTTTCTCTTTAGGGTGGAGGAGGATGAGAGGCGAGTTAATAAAGGTTTATAAGAGGATGAGGGGGTAGATAGAGTGGATGTGCAGAGACTATTTCCCTTGGGTGGATGTAGCTGTTACTAGGGGGCATAACTTTAAGGTTCATGGTAGGAGATATAGGAGGGATGTCCGAGGTAGATTCTTTACTCAGAGAGTGGTTGGGGTGTGGAATGCACTGCCTGCTGTGATAGTGGAGTCGGACACTTTAGGAACTTTCAAGCGGTTATTGGATAGGCACATGGAGCACACCAGAATGATAGGGAGTGGGATAGCTTGATCTTTGGTTTGGACGTAGCTTGGCACAACATTGAGGGCTGAAGGGCCTGTACTGTTCTATATTCTAACACTCACTCCCTCCAGCACCAATGCACAGAGGCAGCAGTGTGTACCATCTGCAGGACACACTGCAGTGACTCGCCAAGGCTTCTTTGCCAGCAGCACCCAAACCTGCCACCTCTACCCCCTAGAAGGACAAGGGCAGCAGATGCCATGGGGAACACCCACACCTGCAATTTCCCCTCACACACAAATGTCAGCCATTCCTTCACTATGGCTGGAAATCTCTCCCGAACAACACTGTGGGTGTACGGATGCCACGTGGGACTGCAGCGATTCAATTGGAATATTGTGAGCCATTATGGGCTCCATACCTATACTGGTGTTGGAGAGGGTGCAGAGAAGGTTCACAACAATGATCCCAGGAATTAAGGTTTTTAACGAGGAGTGGTTGAGGAGTCTGGGTCTGTACTTGATGGAGTTTAGAAGGATTGGGGGGGGATCAAATTGAAACTTACAGAACACTGCAAGGCTTGGATAAAGTGGATGTGAAGAGGATGTTTCCACTAGTGGGAGAGACTAGAACTCGAGGGCACAGCCTCAGAGTGAAGGGACGCTCTTTTAAAACAGCGATGATGAGGAATTTCTTCAGCCAGAGGGTTGGTGAATCCGTGCAACTGATTGTCACAGAGGGCTGTGGAGGACAGGTCACTGAATGTCTTTAAGACGGAGATAGATACATTCTTGATCAATAAGGGGATCAAAGGTTACGCAAAGAAAGCACTGTAACCCCCAACATTAATGCAACTGTACCCCCAACACTAATTGAACTGTAACCCCAACACTAATTGAACTGTACACCCAACACAAATTGAACTGTACACCCAACACTAATGACACTGTAACCCTAACACTAATGGAATTGTACCCTAAATGCTAATGGAACTTTAAGCCCAACATGAATGAAACTGTACCCCCAAAGTTAAGAGGAAGTAATTAATCACAGATATTTATGGTGCAGAGGGAGACAATGCAGCCCATTAAATCCATGTTGGCTCCCTTTAGTGCAAACCAGTTTGTGCTCTCTCTCTCTCTCTATGAGCTCTGCCTACCCCAGCATCCTTCTCCTGCCCTATGCCTGTCAGCTTAGTTCACTCAAGCGCCTCTCTAATTTCCTTTTGACAGTGTTCCCCATCCATCATCCTCAGGGCAGCAAAAGTTTCACACCATTATTCTTTTTTAAAATGTTGCATTAGGGACCAGATCAGAAACTCCGAGATATATTATAAAGTTCACATAGATACCTACTCTATTTGATTTTGGCATTAGTGTTTGCATAAGGTTTTTGGCTCCTGATGTGACCCAGTAGGGAGCTTTTACTAAAACAAATTTTATTCAACAGTTTAACTATAGTAAACAGAATTAGCATAACTTTTACCAGATGAGATACTTGAACAAGACAGGGTCTAAGTTTTAACAGTTATTGATTTTCATTAGTTCCAATTTAAGCAATATCCCAATAAACATAAGGCCCTCCTCAGAATCAGTCGGGCAAAAATACATTGACTTGTGTGAATTCCCAGTGTTCCAGTTGGACAGCGATACAGAATGACACCCATCTTCTGACTCTCAGACAGCAGCCTCCAGAGGATAACCTGCCATCATACAGACAAATTCCAATGAGAAAGGCAAGGTGTAAGAAGCCTTTTTCAGATCTCTGGAGAGATGTTGTAGGTAAAATGATACCTCTGAGACTGTTAGTGAGTCAAAATACAGTGGTTTTTATTTCAAAGCTCTGGCGTTTATTCTAGAGCTTTGGGAGAACCGGTTCCAAACAGGGACTACCAGACCTTTCATAGAACACAAACACAAGTGGGCAATTATACATTATGAGCTCCAGCAGTAATCACGATTCAAAGTTCCAATTCTGGCCAGACCTCCAGGTCTTCCTTCCCTGGTCACGATTTAGCTTCAGAGTTAGTGTACACTTAAACTGGACCATCTGATGGGCAACATGACAGCTCTGTGATTATCATTGTTTGCTGTGCAGATACATGGATTTGGGCCAGTATCTGTGCGAGTTTGTGCATTCTCCCCGTGCTTGTGTGGGTTTTCTCCGGGTGCTCCAGTTTCCTCCCACACCCCAAAGAAATTAGTCTCCCCTCAATCTGGTTTCCAATGTGGAATGCCATAAGCGTAGACAGGGGTCATGGGTGGAAGAGGGGACTCACAATGTTGAAATGGCGGTGCGGGCTCGTTGGGCTGAAGGGCCTGTTTCCCGTGCTGTGTTGTTCTTTGTTCTTTGACCAGAGATTACTGTCCAGCTGGCAGCTGCAGTCATGACACAGGGTTAATCTGGTCACAATTCAAAACCCTTCTGCAGCAGGACTGGCATCTCTGTCTTTGAAGTTATTTGTGCGATCATGGCTGTCCCAGCAGGACTCTTCCTGCTAAAAGCTGGTATCATGATCTGCCATCAGCAGTTGTCAAAAGCCGACATCATAAATTACCATCTGTGTAACAATGTCCAACTAACACAAATAGCTAAGATTTGCAAAGTCTACAAAATAACAGCCACATTAAACTATCTCTCTTTGTAAAAATGAGAGTTAAAGCATGAACAAATAACTTATATTACTGCCAGGAGCAGTATAAGCTTGAGAAGATTAGTCATGATGAAGGGTTATGTTTGTGACATATTCTAGGTACAAAATCCATTAACCCTTTCCCTTCTTCAGGTACAAGATGCATTCACCTTTTCCCTACTTCAGAGAGATACCAATTTTCTAACTAGTCCCCTGACTTCAATTTCCAGATGAGCAGAGAGAAAGAGAGTTGCTAAACTTTTCAAAGTTAAACTGCAACTCTTGCCTTTTTTCTCCCTGTGTAAGCCGAGCTCCATTCACATACAAGATCTTCTTGTCAATCAACCCAATCAAATCCTATTGTGAAACTCCAAGGAGCAACTCTAAAGAATAACAACAATGCATTTGCCTGGGTTAAAACAAACACTAATAATTAGGAGTACTGATCCTTCTGCATGCTCAGTAGGTGAGCTGCCAGCTGTAGATAATCAGCACCGTAAACAGGGCTAAAGCATAAAACACAACCTTCACCAAAAACATGATATCAAATACATTTCTTAAAGGCACAGTACCATCATGGTTGTTCCTCACATCCCCCCCAGCACATCCCCAATTATAAACGGGAAAGTTGATCCCCTCTCCAAAAGTTAACATCTAACCACTCAAAAAGGAGTAACTCACTTTATAATCTGTTAAAGTGAGTGTAAGAAATAGTACGATCTGTTCTTCAGCAACTTCTAGTGCTTAAATCAAAATAAACTACCTGAGACTCGCTCTTTAAAATCAACAAGTAGCAATTTATTTATCTAACTAGCAGTGAGCAGGTTAACTAAACAATTAACAAACGCAACAAAACATGATTCTAATGGAATGCTGCTTAGATAAATACAATTCACACTTATTAACAAAATAATATAATTTTCGTTTAGTCATTTCCAAAATAAAAGCAGGCTTTACCTTCTGGAACCTTCTTTCCTATCTTCACTATTTAGATGAGGCTTCCTTTTAAGACATAAGCGATTATACTGGCAGACGGCCATTATTGCATCTCTCTGAAGCTGATAGCTGGCTCTTCCATCCCTGATGACAAACCAACATTCTCATATTAGGATTGGATCTCAGGTTACCAAATTTTAATCTGATAGGCTGCTGTTAGCTAAGTGCCTAGTTTAAACTGATTGGGCAAAATTCAAAAACAACCTGTTGTCTTGGCAACATTACTGCCTGGCCTCTCGATACAAATATTTCACTCTGTGTACTGCATGTACCTGCACCTGAAATAAAGTACAGAAAAAAATGACCTTTTATTTAGAGGGATCATGCAATATTTCCATCTTTTAGCAATTTACAATCTTTAAAATAATTTGACAAACACCAAATTCTAACATTCTACTCAACATCGTAACACCTCCACCTCACTAATTAACAATTATTAAAATGTCCCAAAATATTTGTGGTGTTAATGATCTGTGGCACTGATTCTATAGTCAAGGTGCAAGGAGCAACTGTGTGCGTTCACATTCCTGGGAATCGATTTCCCTCAGTGTTGTGACAGGGCTTTATCCCACACCAACTGCAGCCAGACTGACAACTTCCATTCCTCACAGCTATCGATTCAGAGGCAATGATATAATCTCTGAAGGCACAGAGACTGGCGTGTCAGACCCTCACCATTACCCCTGCTTGGATTGAACCTTAAATTGCAGCAATAACTTGCAAATATATATCACCTCACCCACATGGACATCCCATGGAGGGAGTTATCAGTCAGGAGTAATTTGAGGACCTAGTTGTTTTCCGTTTTTTATTCCTTTCATGAGGATGTGTGGAGGAGGATGGGCCACTGGGCAAGGCCAGCATTTCTTGCCCATTTCTAATTGCCCCTCCAACTGAGTGTCTTGCCAGGCTCTTTTGAGAGGGGTGAATGGGATCAAAGGATATGGCGGGAAAGCAGGATTAGGCTATTGAGTTGGACGATCAGCCATGATCGTGAATGATAGAGCAGGCTCCAAGGGCCAAATGGCCTCCTTCTACTCCTATCTTCTGTGCTTCTACCCCATCTATCCTTTTATATATTTCATTGAGATCACCTCTAACCCTTTGAGAGAATCCAGGCCCCCTTTTCCCCTGTCTCTCTCCATATGGACTGTCCCACCATCCCTGGAACAAGTCTGGTGAACCTTTGTCCTGAGTGGCAATAATATCGTTTCTGAGGTAAGGGGACCAAAGCTGTATATACATTACTCCAGCTGCACTCGAACCGAGCTCCTATATAATTGAAGTGAATCCTCACTAGTCCAGTACTCTAACTCTCTCACAATAAAGGCTAATAAAAGCTGGGGCGGCATGGTGGCACTGTGGTTTAGCACTGCTGCCTCACATAGCCAGGAACCCGGGTTTGATTTCCGGCTTGGGTCAGTGTAAAGTCTGCACATTCACCCGTGTCTGTGTGGTTTTCCTCGGGTGCTCCTGTTTCCTTCCACAGTCTGAAAGACGTGCAGGTTAAGGCACAAAAGTCTGACAGCTAGGAAATTTTCACAGTAACTTCATTGCAGCGTTAGTGTAAGCTTACTTGCAACACTAATAAATAAACTTTAATTTACTGACTTTCTGTTAGCCTTCTGAATAACTTGCTGCCCCCCCGCATGCTAGCCTCCAATGACTGATGGAGAAGGATGGAAGGGTGAGGTGAGGAGGTGGGAAGAGGAGGGGACTACGTCCGGATGCTGTACAAGGGCTTCGGAATAAAGATCCTGCAATAGCGAATCGCCAATATTCTTTCCATATGATTCACTGAGAGCGGGAATCGGAGCATCATGGGGGGAGGAAAGGGGAGTTGAGGTGGGGGGGTGTGTTACAGAATTATTACATCCTCCCCACAGTTTCCTACACCTGGTATGTGGCCACCGGCATGACTTTCTGAGGAGGATTGGTGCTACCCCTCTCTGCATGGCAGTAAGTGTCATCAAGAGTGCACTGTCACCTCCTAGCACTGGGGAACGTAGAAGGGATCTCTGAGACTGTGTCAGGAGACGAGGTCAGCTGTCAAAAAGAAGAAGCATCCCTGTGGGAAGAGGAGTAAGAATGTTTATCTCCCCTCCCAAGCTGCCCTCCCTCCACCTTTGAGCCAGCGAGCTCTCGGGATCTGCAGTGTGCCACCAAAGAGGCAGATGGCAGTGTCTCCCTTCCAGGGGGGAGCTGGAATCAATCGGATTGCATGGAACTGTGTGCTGAGAGGGTGTCCCGTCCCCATACCACCTCACCCCCCGCGCCCCCCCCCCCCCACCCACCCCTCCCCCCCACCCCCAGCTCGTAATGGGGATCTAAAACAGGACAGAGCACAGTTTGAGAATGAGGGGGTCTCCCACTGAAGACAGAGATGAGGAATTTCTTCTCTCAGAGGGTGGTCAGTCTGTGGAAATCTGCCCCCTCACCTTCACCTCCGACACAGTGGGGCTGCGGCTCAAGACTGAGTTGAACAACATCTGTACAATTGGAATCAACCCTCCCTATTTCTATAACCTCCTCTAGCCCCTACAACCCTCCCTATCTCTGTAACCTCCTCCAGCCCCCTACACCCCTGACTATCTCTGTAACCACCTCCAGTTCCTACACCCCCTCCCTATCTCTGTAACCTCCTCCAGCCCCCTACACCCCCTCCCTATCTCTGTAACCTCCTCCAGTCCCTACAACCCTATCTCTGTAACCTCCTCCAGCACCCTACAACCGTCACTATCTCTGTAACCTCCTCCAGTCCCTACACCCCCTCCATACCTCTGCAACCTCCTCCAGCTCCCTACACCCCTCACTATCTGTGTAACCTCCTCCAGCCCCTACAACCCTCCCTATCTCTGTAACCTCCTCCAGCCCCCTACACCCCCTCCCTATCTCTGTAACCTCCTCCAGTCCCTACAACCCTATCTCTGTAACCTCCTCCAGCACCCTACAACCGTCACTATCTCTGTAACCTCCTCCAGTCCCTACACCCCCTCCCTACCTCTGTAACCTCCTCCAGCTCCCTACACCCCTCACTATCTGTGTAACCTCCTCCAGCCCCTACAACCCTCCCTATCTCTGTAACCTCCTCCAGCCCCTACAACACTTCCTATCTATGTAGCCTCCTCCAGCCCCTACAACCCTCCCTATCTCTGTAACCTCCTCCAGCCGCTACACCCCTCCCGATCCCTGTAATCTCCTCCAGCCCCTACAGCCCTTTCTCTGTAACCTCCTCCAGCCCCTAAAAACCTTCAGCCCATTATGTCTCTGCCAGCCCATCAAGAACCTATCTATTCTAATTGCATTTCCCAGCATTTGGTCCACAGTCTTGTACTCAGCAGCATTTCAAGTGCTCATCTAAGTACTTCTCAAACGTTGCGCGGGTTCCTGCCTCTCCTGCCCTTTGGGGCAGCGAGTTCCAGACTCCCACCAGCTTCTGGGTGAAAAATATTCTCCTCCAATCCCCTCTAAATCTCCCAGTCCCGATCTTAAATCTATCCCCCCAGTTACTGACCCCTCTACTGAGGGGAAAAATTTCTTCTTATCCACCCTGTGTCCCTCATTATTTTGTACACCTCGATCAGGTCCCCCCCTCAGCCTCCTTTGCTCTGAGAAAAACAGCCCCAGCCTAACCAGCCTCTCTCCATCACTGACATGCTGCAGACCAGGCAGTATCTTGCTGAATCTCCTCCGCACCCTCTCCAGTGCAATCACATAGTGTGGAGACCAGAACTGCACACAGTTCTCTAGCTGTGGCTTAAGCAGTGTTTTAGATAGCTCCGTCATAACTACACTGCTCTTATATTCTACACCTCAGTTAAACAAAGGCGACTTTCCCCATTATCTTCTTGACCACTTTACCTAGCTGTCCTGCTGCCTTCAGAGATCTTTGGACGTGCCTAGTAACTAGAAGTAGGAGGAGGCCATTCGGCCCTTTGAGCCCACTGCACTTTTCATTTTGATGATGGCTGATTGTGAAACTCAATATCCTGATCCCCCCTTTGCCCCCTATCCCAGGATCCCTTAATGGAAGACGGGAGAGGGGTGAGGCAGGTGGAGGCAAGGAGTGGGGTCGATGTTGCAGAGACGGGGGGAGGGTTGGTGGAGATGGATGGGGAGAGGTGGTGGAGTGCCTGGTGGCCTATCCAACTGTCAGAGCTCCGAAGATATTTGGACATAGTGTTCGCAGGTAATGGATCCTTTATTGTCTTCTTATCAATAAAGAGAGAACTGGAGAAACCCTAAGGCTTCTTTCGTCTGTTCTGCTCAATTGTGTACAGTTTTTTTTTAAGGACACAACTTCCAGTAAAAATACTTGCCTCGAGACTCACATACTAGTAAATTACTTACATATGATACAAAAAGGCAGGTTCCAGACAATAGCTGTTTAATCGCAGACCATCAGTAATGTCATAATCTTTCGTAATAGATGGATGGAATATCGGTTCTCCCAATGGTCACTTAATTATGTCTTAATTACAATCTCAGTGCTGTCAGCAAAGACATTCAGCTGTGTCCTGTTGATACATATAGTAATACCTTCTGTGTGCGCTATTTCATGTATATGCAGAGGCAGCCAGTCCACAGTCCACATAGCTGCTGCTGATGTGTTAATTTTCCTGGGCCACTAGTGGAGCTCAGTTCTCCTGCCCCCCCCCCCCCCCTCCCAATCCATTTCTCTATATGTAGGATCCAGCCGTTGTGGCGAGGAGGGAGCTTCCTAGGTGCTAATTGGGTCGCCATTCTTCCTGCTTTGTTGGACAGGCGGGCAGGGGAATTGGCTGGGGTACAGGAAAGGCGTCAGGCACATGCAAAATCCTGGTCTTCTTCCTCTTCTGCCCCGTTATCTGTAACCGTTCAACACCACCACCCCCCCAGCCCCAGAACCCCAAGGTTAATGTGACCAACATGTCAACATGGCTCCAAAATGGCGGCTGGTGGGTGGGGGGGGGCTCTTTCTCCACTATGGGGTCAATGGTGACATTAGGAATCAGGTTTTTCTGAGGAAAGGTTCACTTTCTACTCTAAAAATAATAATTATGAAAAAAATGAACTCAAAATCTTCACTTTCCCTTCACCAAAAAGGGAACAAGTGTTGACCAAGATGGGGTGGGCAAACGTGAACAGGGGAAGGCCTCCGCTCTCCCTTCGACTAATCAGCGCGAGGACGGTGGGCGAGACAAGTGGACCTCACCCACCCTCCTCCCCCACGTGGGCTGGACCGGTCCACCAATCAGAGCTGAGCGGTGCTGCCCGGGGGGAGGGCCAGCCAATGGGATGAGGCGGCGGCGGCGTGCTGGACCAATGGCGGATGAGGCCTTTGGAAGGGGCGGGGTCGCGCCTCGCGCTGGGAGCGGTTGGAAGAGGCGTCGGCCTCGCGACCTGAGTGGCGGCAGGTTCGGACAATGGAAAGCCAGGGTGGGCGGGTCTGGAAGCAGCTGCCCAATGAGACTCCGGACTCGCCTATGAGTGGCATCGCAGTTGACCATTGGAGAGAGAGGGTCTGAGAGCAAACCAATGAAAAATTAGAAGGGGCAGGTTCGGGACGGGAGGGCAGTCTGAACCAATCGGAGAAAAGGGAATGACGAGAGGGTGGGGCTGAAGGATCAGCCAACGAGTCTACGCGATATCGCGCCTGACTGGCGGCAGGCTGGACCAATAGAAGAGAGGAAGCCACGATGTTGACTAATGGGGAGGGGGCAGCTCAGCGCTGGGCGGCCAATCGGAGTGGGGAGGGGCGGGTTCCGGGCGCCCGCGGGCCCGGGGCCGCCTCAGTGTGCGCTCGGCTGCCGGGCGGTGTGGAGCGGAGCTGAGGCAGTGCGGGAGAAAATGTCCGAGTGGAGGAGTCCGGACACGGAGTTTGCCTACAAGCTGCCTTCCAGCATCATGTGTGAATTCTGCTCGGTGATGGACTCCCTGGGCAGCTCCGACTGGGCACGTTTTGGTGAGTTAATATAATCCTATAGAGAGAAATCATAGAGAGAGAGAGAGATCATATAGAGAGAGAGATCATATATAGAGAGATCTATAGGATCATATAGAGAGAGATCATATATAGAGAGAGATCATATATAGAGAGATCTATAGGATCATATAGAGAGAGATCATATATAGAGAGATCATATAGAGAGAGAGATCATATAGGGAGAGAGATCATATATAGATAGATCATATAGAGAGAGAGATCATATAGAGAGAGAGAGATCATATAGAGAGAGAGAGATCATATAGAGAGAGAGATCATATAGAGAGAGATCATATAGAGAGAGATCATATAGAGAGAGATCATATAGAGAGAGATCATATATAGAGAGATCATAGAGAGAGAGATCATATATAGAGAGAGATCATATATAGAGAGAGATCATATATAGAGAGAGATCATATATAGAGAGATCATAGAGAGAATCATGGAGAGAGATCATAGAGAGAGAGAAAATAGAGAGAGAGAGATCATAGAGTGAGAGATCATAGAGAGAGATCATAGAGAGAGAGATAGAGAGAGAGATCATAGAGAGAGAGAGATCATATAGAGAGAGATCATAGAGAGAGAGATCATATAGAGAGAGATCATATAGAGAGAGATCATATAGAGAGAGATCATAAAGAGAGAGATCATAGAGAGAGAGATCATAGAGAGAGGGAGATCATATAGAGAGAGATCATATAGAGAGAGATCATATAGAGAGAGATCATAAAGAGAGAGATCATAGAGAGAGAGATCATAGAGAGAGGGAGATCATATAGAGAGAGATCATATAGAGAGATATCATATAGAGAGAGATCATAAAGAGAGAGATCATAGAGAGAGAGATCATAGAGAGAGGGAGATCATAGAGAGAGAGATCATAGAGAGAGAGAGATCATAGAGAGAGAGAGATCATAGAGAGAGAGAGATCATAGAGAGAGAGAGATCATAGAGAGAGATAGATCATAGAGAGAGAGAGATCATATAGAGAGAGAGATCATATAGAGAGAGAGATCATATAGAGAGAGATCATATAGAGAGAGATCATATAGAGAGAGATCATATAGAGAGATCATATAGAGAGATCTTAGAGAGAGAGATCATAGAGAGAGAGATCATAGAGAGAGAGATCATAGAGAGAGAGATCATAGAGAGAGAGAGATCATAGAGAGAGAGAGATCATAGAGAGAGAGATCATATAGAGAGATCATAGAGAGAGAGATCATATAGAGAGAGAGATCATAGAGAGAGAGAGATCATAGAGAGAGAGAGATCATAGAGAGAGAGAGATCATAGAGAGAGAGAGATCATAGAGAGAGAGAGATCATAGAGAGAGAGATCATATAGAGAGAGATCATAGAGAGAGAGATCATATAGAGAGAGAGAGATCATAGAGAGAGTAGAGAGAGAGATCATATAGAGAGAGAGATCATATAGAGAGAGAGATCATAGAGAGAGAGACCATATAGAGAGAGAGACCATATAGAGAGAGAGACCATATAGAGAGAGAGACCATATAGAGAGAGAGACCATATAGAGAGAGAGACCATATAGAGAGAGAGACCATATAGAGAGAGAGACCATATAGAGAGAGAGAACATATAGAGAGAGAGAGATCATAGAGAGAGGGAGAACATAGAGAGAGAGATCATAGAGAGAGAGAGAGATCATAGAGAGAGATCATATGGAGATCATACAGCGAGTGATCATACAGAGAGAGAGAACATAGATGAGAGAGAATCATAGAGAGAGAGAGATCAATTTCTCTCTATGATCTCACTCTCTCTATGATCTCTCTCTCTCTATATGATCTCTCTCATCTCTCTATGTTCTCTCTCTCTATGATCTCTCTGGTCTCTCTCTATGATCTCTCTCTGTATGATCTCTATATGATCTCTCAGAGAGAGAGAGAACATAGATGAGAGAGAGAGATCATAGAGAGAGATCATAGAGAGAGAGAGATCATGGAGAGAGAGAGATCATGGAGAGAGAGCGAGATCATAGAGATTGATCTCTCTCTCTCTATGATCTCTCTGAGAGAGAGAGACATAGAGAGAAAGAGATCATATAGAGAGAGATCATACAGAGAGAGATCAGACAGAGAGAACATAGAGATCATAGAGAGAGAGAGATCATACAGAGAGAGAGATCACAGAGAGAGAGATCACAGAGAGAGAGATCACAGAGAGAGAGATCACAGAGAGAGAGATCACAGAGAGAGAGAGATCACAGAGAGAGAGAGATCACAGAGAGAGAGAGATCACAGAGAGAGAGATCACAGAGAAAGAGAACACAGAGAGAGAGAGAGAGATCACAGAGAAAGAGAACACACAGAGAGAGAGAGATCACAGAGAGAGAGAAATCACAGAGAGAGAGAGAGAGATCACAGAAAGAGAGAGATCACAGAGAAAGAGAACACAGAGAGAGAGAGAGATCACAGAGAGAGAGATCACAGAGAGAGAGATCACAGTGAGAGAGAGAGAGAGATCACAGAAAGAGAGAGATCACAGAGAAAGAGAACACAGAGAGAGAGAGAGATCACAGAGAGAGAGAGATCACAGAGAGAGAGAGATCACAGAGAGAGAGAGATCACAGTGAGAGAGAGAGAGAGATCAGAGAGAGAGATCATAGAGAGAGAGAGAGTTCACAGAGAGAGATCACAGAGAGAGAGAGAGATCACACAGAGAGAGATCAGAGAGAGAGAGAGAGTTCACAGAGAGAGATCACAGAGAGAGAGAGAGATCACACAGAGAGAGATCACACAGAGAGAGATCAGAGAGAGAGATCATAGAGAGAGAGAATTCACAGAGAGAAAGAGAACACAGAGAGAAAGAGAACATAGAGAGAGGGGGGGCTCCACAGAGAGAGAGAGGAGTTCCTATAGAAGGGAGGAAGGGATCCTATAGAGAGAGAGATCATGCAGAGACATAGAGAGTGGGATCCTAGAGAGAGTACAGGTTCCTACAGAGAAAGTGAGAGATTCTATAGAGAGAGGGGGAGATGCTATAGAGAGAGAGATCCTATAGAGAGCATGCCATGGTGGCACAGTGGTTAGCTTTGCTGCCAGTGTCCCGGGTTCAATTCTGGCTTTGGGTGACTATGCAGAGTTTGCATGTTCTCCCTTTGTCTGCTTGAGTTTCCTCTGGGTGCTCTGGTTTCTTCCCACAGTCCAAAGATGTGCAGGTTAGGTTGATTGGCCATGCTAAATTGCCCCTTTGTGTTAGGGGGACTAGCTAGGGTAAATAGGTAGGGTCAGGGGGATAGGGCCTGGGTGGGATTGTAGTCGGTGTAGACTCGATGGATGGAATAGCCTCCTTCTGTGCTGTAGGGAATCTGTGATTCCAGAGAGAGAAGGAGGGATCCTTTTGAGAGAGAGACAGAGAGAGGGATCCTTTAGAGAGAGACAGGGAGAGAAGGAGGGATCCTTTTGAGAGAGAGAGAAAAGGAGGGATTATACAGGGAAAGAGGGGAAGGTCGAGTGGATCCTATTGAGAGAGGGGAGGGGTCCTATCGACAGGGGGCTCTTAAAGAAACCTCCCAAAGGCAGGGATTGTAATGATATATTCCGGAGGGAGAGATGCTATTGAGATATACCGTAGAAAGAAAGATCCAGCAGAGAAAGATATATTCGATCAAGATTCTATAGAGTCATCCAATAGGGAGAGAGGTTCTACACAGAGGGAGAGGTATCCTAAAGAGAGATATATCCGATATCTGGAGCAAGATCCTATCAGGAAGGTTGTGATCCTATAGAGAGAGATTCTACAGGGAGATATACCCTCTATGAACAGAAATCATTGAGAGATATCCTATGTCGGGAGAGAGATCCTTTAGGGCTTTAATGTAGAGGGACGTACCCTGTAGTGAGGGAGATATGAGGTCCAACAGAGATATATCCTTTACAGATATCCTATAGAGAGAGATCCTATGGGGGAGGGAATCCTATAGATAGATATGTGATAGTGGGAGATCCTATGGAGGTATCCCACAGGGAGAGAGAGGGGTATCCTACAGAGAGATATAAAGAGAGCAATCCTATATATCTGAGGCATATGTATCATTTTGATGTATCCTATAAAGAGGCATCCTATTGAGATATCCTATATATTTTGAGAGAAGGGGGAGAGAGAAATCCCATATAAAAATATCCGATAGAGACCATATAGGGAGAGAGAATGAGATCCTGTTGAGATATCCAAAAGGGAGAGATCCTGTAAACTTACAGTATAGGGAGAAAGACCCAATAGAGAGAGCCTGTAGGGAGAGAGATCCTATAGAGAGAGCCTATATTTTCTATATAGTGTGATTTTTGATAGAGATTTCCTATATAGTTTACAGCTATCATTACCCACTTCCCAGTACAATATCCAGATAAAAACCAACAGGTTTGTTTACTTTTTATAGATACTCATTAAAACTTTTATCTGTTGCAGCCAATTGTGTCAAATGATCTTAATGTATCTGCAAAGTCATTGCAATTAGATTAGTCTTTATATATGGCATTCAACTGCAATAGTCTTTAATCTGCTTCTCAATTAAACTATAATGTTTTTGTTGCAATTAGGTGCAAGTCAAATTTTATGTGTGACAACAAAGTGATAGTGCGGTTATTTGTGAAATAACATCTGTGAGAGTGTGTGAAAGAGAGAGTTATATGACGAGTGTGTGTGTACACATGTGTGAGAGAGGGAGTGTGCATGTATGTTTGTGAGAGTGAGTGTGCGCGCGTGTGAGAGAGTGTGCGCGCGTGTGAGAGTGAGAGTGCGCGCGTGTGAGAGTGTGTGTGCGCGCGTGTGAGAGTGTGTGCGCGCGTGTGAGAGTGTGTGCGCGCGTGTGAGAGTGTGTGCGCGCGTGTGAGAGAGTGTGCGCGCGTGTGAGAGTGAGTGTGCGCGCGTGTGAGAGTGTGTGTGCGCGCGTGTGAGAGTGTGTGCGCGCGTGTGAGAGTGTGTGTGCGCGCGTGTGAGAGTGTGCAGCGTGTGAGAGTGTGTGCGCGCGTGTGAGAGTGAGTGTGCGAGCGTGTGAGAGTGAGTGTGTGAGAGTGAGTGTGCGCGCGTGTGAGAGTGAGTGTGCGCGCGTGTGAGAGCGAGTGCGCGTGTGTGAGAGTGAGTGTGCGCGCGTGAGAGAGTGAGTGTGCGCGCGTGTGAGAGCGAGTGCGCGCGCGTGAGAGTGAGAGTGCGCGCGCGTGAGAGTGAGAGTGCGCGCGTGTGAGAGTGTGTGTGCGCGCGTGTGAGAGTGTGTGCGCGCGTGTGAGAGTGAGTGTGCGCGCGAGAGCGAGTGTGCGCGCGTGTGAGAGTAAGTGTGCGCGCATGTGAGTGAGTGTGCGCGCGTGTGAGAGTGAGTGTGCGCGCGCGTGAGAGTGAGCACACGCGCGTGAGAGTGAGCGTTCACGCGCATGAGAGTGAGCGCGCGCGCGCGTGAAATTGAGTGCGCGCGCGTGAGTGCTCACACGCATGAGTGTGAGTGCGCACGTGAGTGTGAGTGCGCGCGTGAGAGTGAGTGCGCGCGCGCGTGAGTAAGTGAGCGCGCGCGTGAGAGTGAGTGCGCGCGCGTGAGAGTGAGTGCGCGCGCGTGAGAGTGAGTGCGCGCGGGTGAGAATCCGTGCGCGAGAGTGAGCGCGCGTGTGAGTGAGCGCGCGCACTGTGAAAGTGTGTGCGCGTGCACTGTGAGAGTGAGTGTATGAGAGTGAGTGCACGTGTGTGAGAGAGTGAGTGTGTGTGTATGTGTGAGAGTGATTGTGCGCGGCGCGAGAGCGAGGTTTTGTGTGCGCGCGCAAGAGATAGATTTTGTGTGCACGCGAGAGTGATTGTGCGAGTGTGAGAGGATGCGCGTGGGCGCGAGAGAGTGATTGTATGCGTGAGAGTGATTGTGCGCGCACAAGAGAGTTATTGTGCACGTGAGAGAGTGATTGTGTGCGCGATAGTGATTGTGCGTGCGAGAGAGCGATTGTGCGCCCGTGAGAGAGCGATCGTGCGCCTGTGAGAGAGCGATCGTGCGCGCGAGAGAGCGATCGTTCGCACGAGAGAGCGATCGTGCACACGTGAGAGAGCGATCGTGTGTGCGCGAGAGAGCGATTGTGCGCGAGTGAGAGCGATTGTGCGCGAGTGAGAGCGATTGTGCGCGAGAGAGAGAGCGATTGTGCGCGCGAGAGAGCGATTGTGCGCGCGAGAGAGCGATTGTGCGCGCGAGAGAGCAATTGTGCGCGCGAGAGAGCGATTGTGCGCGCGCCCGTGAGAGAGCGATTGTGCGCGCGCCCGTGAGGGAGCGATCTTGCGTGCGTGCGCCCATGAGAGTGTGAGAGAGCGATCGTACGCGCGCGAGTGAGGGTGTGAGAGAGCGATCGTGCGTGCGCCCGTGAGGGTGTGAGAGAGCGATCGTGTGCGTGCCTGTGAGGGTGTGAGAGAGCGATCATGCGTGTACGTGTGAGGGTGAGAGAGAGCGATCGTGCGTGTGAGGGTGAGAGAGAGCGTGTGAGGGTGTGTGAGAAAGTGTGTGCGCACACTTGTGAGAGAGTGAGTGTGCACGCGTGTGAGGTTGTGAGAGAGCGATCGTGCGTGCGCCCGTGAGGGTGTGAGAGAGTGATCGTGCGCGCACATGTGAGGGTGAGAGAGCGATCGTGTGCGCGCATGTGAGAGAGCGATTGTGCGTGCGCGTGTGAGAGAGCGATCGTGCGCGCGCATGTGAGAGAGCGATTGTGTGCGCGCGTGTGAGAGAGCGATCGTGCGCGCGCATGTGAGAGAGCGATTGTGTGCGCGCGTGTCAGGGTGTGAGAGTGGTCGTGTGCGTGCATGTGAGAAAGAGTGTGCGCGCACTTGTGAGAGAGTGAGTGTGCGTACGTGTGAGGTTGTGAGAGAGTGAGTGTGCGCACGTGTGAGGGTGTGAGAGAGTGATTGTGCGTGCGCGTGTGAGGGTGTGAGAGAGTGATTGTGCATGCGCATGTGTGAGAGAGTGTTAGAGAGCGAGTGCACACATATGTGAGAGTGTGTGTGTGCACGTGCAGTGGTCTAGGTGTTGGAAGTGTGTACAAAACAATCTCAATTTGAATAAAGTCATTGCAATGATGTGTAAAGTCACTTTGCTTTCTTAAAAATAACAGATGTGATGTTTACACTTTGCAGTTAGGTGTTAATTCATCTGAACTCTGGCAATGATGTGCAAAGTAGTAGTTCATTTGTTTATAAATGTCGATATAACGTTTGTACATTGCAATTATGTGTTGAGTCATATTGATATGTTGCAATGTTGTGGCAGATAACCTTAATTTGAATGTAGATTGGTGATACAATGTTTTAAAGTTGTGTACCTTTATAGGAAGTGCATAGTTTGCAAATAAATTAAGATAATGTTTAGGTGAGTGACATCATCAGTTTTGCGTGTTTAGGGACCTGTGTGACTCACTGATGCTGGAATTTTTCTGTATTATATTTGCTTGTGTGTAAAGCAGTTTGAGTTCATTAACGTGCTCGACTACCTTTGAAGTTACCACAATTTATAAAATGTTTTAATCACTCAGACATGCGTGTCGCTGGCTGGCCAGCATTTATTGCTCATCCTTAGTTACCCTTATTTCAGAGGACAGTTAAGAATCAACCACATCACTGTGACTCTGAGTCACATGTAGGCCAGACTGGGTAAGGACAGCAGATTTCCTTCCTAAAGGGAACCAGATGGGTCTTTCCAACAATCCACAAGGCTGTCAGTAGATTCTTAATTAAAAGTTTTTTTATTGAATTCAAATACCACCATCTGCCATGACGGGATTCGAACCCGGGTCCCAGAAGATTAGATAAGTTTCTTAATGTAAGCCTACTTGTGACTAATAAATAAACTTTAAGAAACTTATCTAATCTTCTGGGGACCCGGGTTCGAATCCCATTATGGTAGATGGTGGTATTGCCGGAGTGTGGCGATTAGAGGATTTTCACACTCACTTCATTGCAGTGTTAATGTATGCCTACTTGTGACTAATAAAATAAACTTTAACACTGCAATGAAGTGAGTGTGAAAACCCTCTAATCGCCACACTCCGGCGCTTGTTCGGGTACACTGAGGGAGAATTTAGCACGGCCAGTGCACCCTAACCGGCCTGTCTTTCGGACTGTGGGAGAAAACCAGAGCGCCCCAAGGAAACCCACGCAGACACGGGGAGAATGTGCAGTCTCCACACAGACAGTGACGCGAGGCCGGGAATCGAACCTGTGTCCCTGGCGCTGTGAGGCAGCATTGCTAACCACTGTCCACCCATTTCCGGATTAATAGTTCCAGGATTACTAGTTTAGCAATAATATTACTAGGCCATCACTTTCCTGTGTAAGGCAATTGTGTAAGAAGTCTCACAACACCAGGTTAAAATCCAACAGGTTTATTTGTAGTAACTTATTTGGTACTACCAAATAAAACTGTTGGACTCTAACCTGGTGTTGTGAGACTTCTTACAGTGTTTACCCCAGTCCAACACTGGCATCTCCACATCATGTACAGAAACCTTCATATCATGTGCAAAATAATGTTTACTTTGCACTTAAATTCGGATATCATGTTTATATATTGCAACTGTTTGTCGGTACCTTATCAAAAGTGCAAAATGATCTTTATTTTTGGGTATAATTTCAGACATATTGTTGATATATTGCAGTTAAGTGCAGAGTATATAAGTGTACAATCCACCATACGCGCTGAAGTTCCCAGTTATCTGTCCTTGACTGTACAGAATCACCTTTTAAAGTCACTGTACCTCCCAAATCATTAAAGCTGCAGGCTCTTAAATGTTCAATTTGGCAATCACTCGAAACAAATTTTGACTGATAAATGCTTCAGCGGCACCAGAGGTTAGCACTGCTGCCTCACAGCGCCAGGCACCCGGGTTCAGTTCCGGCCTCGGTATCTGTCTGTGCGGAGTTTGCATGTTCTCCCCATGTCTGCGTGGGTTTCCTCCGGATGCTCCGGTTTCCTCCCACAGTCCAAAGATGTGTAGGTTAGGGTGGATTGGCCATGATAAATTGCCTTTAGTGTCCAAAGATGTGTATGTTAGGGGGATTGGCCATGCTAAATTGTCCTTTAGAGTCCAAAAATATGTAAGTTAGGAGGATTGGCCATGCTAAGTTGCCTTTTAGTGTCTAAAGATGTGTAAATTAGGGGGATTGGCTGTGCTAAATTGTCCCTTAGTGTCCAAAGATGTGTAGATTAGGTGGATTGGCCACGATAAATTGTCCTTTATTGTCAGGGGGTTAGCAGGGTAAATATGCAGGGTTATGGGGATAGGGTGGGATTGTTGTCGGTGCTGGACTCAATGGGCAGAATGGCACCTTAGGGATTCTATGATCCAAAGCAAGCTGCCTGCTGATGGTATATTCTTATCCAAAGGGTTTGGGCCCTGTTCACAGACAGTGTGAAGTGTTTACACATCAAGGGCTCTTATTGCAGGAAGTTTGTGAACTTTACATCAAAGTTTTGGTAAAATTGTTTGGTTCCGCTGTCATAGATAAAAAAATGTAGCTGTGTCAGTAAAGGATGCACATGTAACAAATTTCGCAATCACTTGCTGAGACTTACTCAGCATTTTCCTTCAGATGGTTTGAGGAGCAGTAATTTAATGTGATGACACAGTTGGGTGTGGGCTTTGGACACTGCAGGAAAACCTCTCGCTGTCAGTGGTACATCAACTTCTAACCCTTACAGAATGCTGAGTCAAAGGAGAGATAGCGAGAGGAGAGGGGAGGGTTACTCGACATGGCATCTTCTGGCCAAACTTCACAAAGGGAGAGTTTGGGAGAGGCGAAGAGGTTTGGAGTGCAGGAGGGGCAGTTTGGAGGGGCTCTGTTCCCCCCTCTCTCTCTCGCCCCACCTCCGCCTCTCACCCTACCTCCGCCTCTCGTCCTCCCTTCTCCAACCGCCCCGCCCCTTCTCTCACCCCCCCGCCCCTTCTCTCACCCCCCCACCCCTTCTCTCACCCCCCCCGCCCGTTCTCTCACCCCCCCGCCACCCTGCTCTCTCACCCCCCCATCACTTCCCTCCCCCTCCCCCACCCTCTTGCCCCCTCCTGCTCCCCCACCCCCTTGCCCCCTCCCGCTCCCCCCCCTTGCCCCCCCTCTGTCTTGCCCCCCCTCTGTCTTGCCCCCCCCTGTCTTGCCCCCCTCTGTCTTGCCCCCCTCTGTCTTGCCCCCCTCTGTCTTGCCCCCCTCTGTCTTGCCCCCCTCTGTCTTGCCCCCCTCTGTCTTGCCCCCCTCTGTCTTGCCCCCCTCTGTCTTGCCCCCCTCTGTCTTGCCCCCCTCTGTCTTGCCCCCCTCTGTCTTGCCCCCCTCTGTCTTGCCCCCCTCTGTCTTGCCCCCCTCTGTCTTGCCCCCCTCTGTCTTGCCCCCCTCTGTCTTGCCCCCCTCTGTCTTGCCCCCCTCTGTCTTGCCCCCCTCTGTCTTGCCCCCCTCTGTCTTGCCCCCCTCTGTCTTGCCCCCCTCTGTCTTGCCCCCCTCTGTCTTGCCCCCTCTGTCTTGCCCCCCTCTGTCTTGCCCCCCTCTGTCTTGCCCCCCTCTGTCTTGCCCCCCTCTGTCTTGCCCCCCTCTGTCTTGCCCCCCTCTGTCTTGCCCCCCTCTGTCTTGCCCCCTCTGTCTTGCCCCCCTCTGTCTTGCCCCCCTCTGTCTTGCCCCCCTCTGTCTTGCCCCCCTCTGTCTTGCCCCCCTCTGTCTTGCCCCCCTCTGTCTTGCCCCCCTCTGTCTTGCCCCCCTCTGTCTTGCCCCCCTCTGTCTTGCCCCCCTCTGTCTTGCCCCCCTCTGTCTTGCCCCCCTCTGTCTTGCCCCCCTCTGTCTTGCCCCCCTCTGTCTTGCCCCCCTCTGTCTTGCCCCCCTCTGTCTTGCCCCCCTCTGTCTTGCCCCCCTCTGTCTTGCCCCCCTCTGTCTTGCCCCCCTCTGTCTTGCCCCCCTCTGTCTTGCCCCCCTCTGTCTTGCCCCCCTCTGTCTTGCCCCCCTCTGTCTTGCCCCCCTCTGTCTTGCCCCCCTCTGTCTTGCCCCCCTCTGTCTTGCCCCCCTCTGTCTTGCCCCCCTCTGTCTTGCCCCCCTCTGTCTTGCCCCCCTCTGTCTTGCCCCCCTCTGTCTTGCCCCCCTCTGTCTTGCCCCCCTCTGTCTTGCCCCCCTCTGTCTTGCCCCCCTCTGTCTTGCCCCCCTCTGTCTTGCCCCCCTCTGTCTTGCCCCCCTCTGTCTTGCCCCCCTCTGTCTTGCCCCCCTCTGTCTTGCCCCCCTCTGTCTTGCCCCCCTCTGTCTTGCCCCCCTCTGTCTTGCCCCCCTCTGTCTTGCCCCCCTCTGTCTTGCCCCCCTCTGTCTTGCCCCCCTCTGTCTTGCCCCCCTCTGTCTTGCCCCCCTCTGTCTTGCCCCCCTCTGTCTTGCCCCCCTCTGTCTTGCCCCCCTCTGTCTTGCCCCCCTCTGTCTTGCCCCCCTCTGTCTTGCCCCCCTCTGTCTTGCCCCCCTCTGTCTTGCCCCCCTCTGTCTTGCCCCCCTCTGTCTTGCCCCCCTCTGTCTTGCCCCCCTCTGTCTTGCCCCCCTCTGTCTTCTTGCCCCCCCTCTGTCTTGCCCCCCTCTGTCTTGCCCCCCTCTGTCTTGCCCCCCTCTGTCTTGCCCCCCTCTGTCTTGCCCCCCCTCTGTCTTGCCCCCCTCTGTCTTGCCCCCCCTCTGTCTTGCCCCCCTCTGTCTTGCCCCCCTCTGTCTTGCCCCCCTCTGTCTTGCCCCCCTCTGTCTTGCCCCCCTCTGTCTTGCCCCCCTCTGTCTTGCCCCCCTCTGTCTTGCCCCCCTCTGTCTTGCCCCCCTCTGTCTTGCCCCCCTCTGTCTTGCCCCCCTCTGTCTTGCCCCCCTCTGTCTTGCCCCCCTCTGTCTTGCCCCCCTCTGTCTTGCCCCCCTCTGTCTTGCCCCCCTCTGTCTTGCCCCCCCTCTGTCTTGCCCCCCTCTGTCTTGCCCCCCTCTGTCTTGCCCCCCTCTGTCACACAGTGAGCACGTGACCTCTGTCTTGCCCCCCTCTGTCTTGCCCCCCTCTGTCTTGCCCCCCTCTGTCTTGCCCCCCTCTGTCTTGCCCCCCTCTGTCTTGCCCCCCTCTGTCTTGCCCCCCTCTGTCTTGCCCCCCTCTGTCTTGCCCCCCTCTGTCTTGCCCCCCTCTGTCTTGCCCCCCTCTGTCTTGCCCCCCTCTGTCTTGCCCCCCTCTGTCTTGCCCCCCCTCTGTCTTGCCCCCCCTCTGTCTTGCCCCCCCTCTGTCTTGCCCCCCCTCTGTCTTGCCCCCCTCTGTCTTGCCCCCCCTCTGTCTTGCCCCCCCTCTGTCTTGCCCCCCCTCTGTCTTGCCCCCCCTCTGTCTTGCCCCCCTCTGTCTTGCCCCCCCTCTGTCTTGCCCCCCTCTGTCTTGCCCCCCTCTGTCTTGCCCCCCTCTGTCTTGCCCCCCTCTGTCTTGCCCCCCTCTGTCTTGCCCCCCTCTGTCTTGCCCCCCTCTGTCTTGCCCCCCTCTGTCTTGCCCCCCTCTGTCTTGCCCCCCTCTGTCTTGCCCCCCTCTGTCTTGCCCCCCTCTGTCTTGCCCCCCTCTGTCTTGCCCCCCTCTGTCTTGCCCCCCCTCTGTCTTGCCCCCCCTCTGTCTTGCCCCCCCCCCTGACTTGCCTCCCCTCTGTCTTGTCCTCCTCTGTCTTGCCCCCCCCTGACTTCCCCCCCCTGACTTGCCCCCCCCCTGACTTGCCCCCCCCCTGACTTGCCCCCCCCCCGACTTGCCCCCCCCCCGACTTGCCCCCCCCGACTTGCCCCCCCCCGACTTGCCCCCCCCCGACTTGCCCCCCCCCGACTTGCCCCCCCCCGACTTGCCCCCCCCCGACTTGCCCCCCCCCGACTTGCCCCCCCCTGACTTGCCCCCCCCTGACTTGCCCCCCCCTGACTTGCCCCCCCCCTGACTTGCCCCCCCCTGACTTGCCCCCCCCCTGACTTGCTCCCTCCCTCTTGTCCCCCTCCCTCTTGTCCCCCTCCCTCTTGTCCCCCTCCCTCTTGTCCCCCTCGCCGCTCCCCCCCCCCGTCTGTCTGTCTGTCTCTCTCTCTCTCTCTCTGTCTCTGTGTGTATCTCTCTCTGTCCCTCTCCGTCTCTCTCTTTCTCTCTGTCTCACTTTCTCTGTCTCTTTCTCTCTCCCCCCCGTCTTCCCCCCTCTCTGTCTCTCTCATTCTCTGTCATTCTCTGTCCCTCCCCCTCTCTGTCTCTCTCAGTGTCTGTCTCTCTCAGTGTCTGTCTCTCTCTCTGTGTCTGTCTCTCTCTCTGTCTCTCTCTCTCCCTGTCTCTCTCTCTCTCTCTCTGTGTCTCCCTCTCTCTGTCTCTCTCTCTCCCTGCTTTCCTGTCTGTCCCCAAGTCCTCCACTCTCATCAACCTCGCCTCGTAAGGCAGCAGCAGCCCCCCCACCCCTCGTCGCTGGGGTCAGTTGGGTTTGCAGAGAGAGTTTCTCCTGTGGGGGATATGTCTGAGTGCCAGCTTTATTTACAGGCCAGTGTGAGCTCATGAGGTCACGGGAACACTTCCTGTCTAAGCTTCACTTTATTCCCCAAATTCATTTTATTTTCCAGTGTGGCAGTGAGTCAGTGTCACAACATTAGAATCATAGAAAAGTTAAAAATTTCAGCTCAGAGGGAGGCTGTTCGGCCCATTCTGTCCATGCCAGCCCGAGGATTCCCTTTCTAATCCCACCTTGCTACACCCGACCCACAGGCCCGTGGCTTACAGCTGTTAATGTCCAGGTACTTTATAAACCAGTTTAGGGTCCCAGCCCCCATCACCAACTGGGGCAGTGAACTCCAGATACCCACCACCCTCTGGATAAAAACATTCTTCCCCCTGTCCTCTCTACACCAACTGCCACTTATCTTGAATCTTCTTTGGGTGGCCCAGTGCTGCCTCACAGCGCCAGGGGGCCCCGGTTCAATTCCGACTATGGCTCACTGTCTGTGTGGAGTCTGCACACTCTCCCCGTGTCAGGGTGGGTTTCCTCCAGATGTTCTGGTTTTCTCTCTCAGTCCAAAGATGTGTAAGTTAGGTGGATTGGCCATGCTAAATTGCCCCTTAGTGTCCAAAGATGTGTAGGTTAGGGTGGATTGGCCGTGCTAAATTGCCCCTTAGTGTCCAAAGATGTGTAGGTTTGATGGATTGGCCATGCTAAATTGCCCCTTAGTGTCCAAAGATGTTTAGGTTTGATGGATTGGCCATGCTAAATTGCCCCTTAGTGTCCAAAGATGTGTAGGTTTGGTGGATTGGCCGTGCTAAATTGTCCCTTAGTGTCCAAAGATGTGTAGGTTAGGGTGGATTGGCCGTGCTAAATTGCCCATTAGTGTCCAAAGATGTGCAGGTTAGGGTGGATTGGCCGTGCTAAATTGCCCCTTAGTGTCCAAAGATGTGTAGGTTTGATGGATTGGCCATGCTAAATTGCCCCTTAGTGTCCAAAGATGTGTAGGTTTGATGGATTGGCCATGCTAAATTGCCCCTTAGTGTCCAAGATGTGTAGGTTTGATGGATTGGCCATGCTAAATTGCCCCTTAGTGTCCAAAGATGTGTAGGTTTGATGGATTGGCCATGCTAAATTGTCCCTTAGTGTCCAAAGATGTGTTGGTTTGATGGATTGGCCATGCTAAATTGCCCTGACGTCCAGTGCATCGCTTTGAAAAAGGGGGGGGCAGGTGGTGGGGAAGGGGTCACAGGAGGGGAGACTGAGGGACACGGGAAGACGGGCTGGGGTGGGGCAGGCACAAGGAGGAGGGCTGGCATGGCAGGGGGCACAGTATTCCTCCTGTGGAACTGCTGGAGACGTTTCTCTGTCTCTCCGAGCACAGATTCATTTATCTCAAAGGCAAAATACTGCGGATGCTGGAATCTGAAACCAAACCAGAAAATGCTGCGAAATCTCAGTCGGAGAGGGAACAAAACCAACATTTCGAATCTGGATGACTCAACTCAGCTCTGACAAAAGGTCACCCTGACTCGAAACATTGGCTCTATTCCCTCTCCACAGGCGCTGTCAGACCCGCTGAGGTCTTCCAGCATTTTCTGTTCTTCTTTCATTGATCTCACTGCTGTCTCGGGGAATGGCCATGTTTATCCCACATCACCAGTGACCATACCAGGCAAAGCACCTTGTTCAAAAGCTGTGAAGGGGGCTGCATTAAACCACAAGGACACAAAGCGACACGGTTAGCCGCCAACGGGGAGTGTTGAAGATTAAATCTCGGGATTCCTGTTGCGCGATCGGCTGGGTATAAGCGATAGCACAGCTTGGTAAACCAGCGCTGTGTAAACCAGCTTATGAGCTGTGACTAATGTACCTCTCCTATAATCACAGAGTGCAGCACTCCTGTTCAATTAAAATAAGCTACTCTGCAAACTGTTTGCACTGTTGATAAAAGTTCCTAGAAGTCATTCTCAAGTTCCACACCCATTCCCCTTTTACTATCTTTCTGTACAATCCCATATACCCCCTCCCTAGCCATCCCCCGAAACTCCACTAATTTCTATTTAGGGAATATAGAACATTACAGCGCAGTACAGGCCCTTCGGCCCTCGATGTTGCGCCGACCTGTGAAACCAATCTAAAGCCCATCTAACCTACATTATTCCAGTATCATCCGTATGTTTATCCAATGACCATTTAAATTGTCCTTAATGTTGGTGAGTCCACTACTGTTGCAGGCAGGGCATCCCATGCCTTTACTACTTACTCTCTGAGTAAAGAACCTACCTCTAACATCTGTCCGATATCTATCACCCCTCAATTCAAAGCTGTGTCCCCTCATGTTAGCCATCTCCATCAGAGGAAAAAGGTTCTCACTGTCCACCCTATCTAATGCTCTGATCATCCTGTATGCCTCTTTTAAGTCACCTCTTAACCTTCTTCCCTCTAATGAAAACAGCCTCAAATCCCTCAGCCTTTCCTCATAAGACCTTCACACCATACCAGGCAACATCCTGGTAAATCTCCTCTGCACCCTTTCCAATACTTCCACGTCTTTCCTATAATGCGGCGACCAGAACTGTACGCAGTACAGCCACGTGCCCAAGTGCAGCCACGCCAAAGTTTTAAGAACATAAGAAATAGGAGCAGGAGTAGGCCATCTGGCCCTTCGAGCCTGCCCCGCCATTCAATAAGATCGTGGCTGATCTGTTGTGGCTCAGTTCCACATTCCCGCCCTCTCCCCATAACCCTTAATCCCCTCTCTTATCAAAAACCCATCAACCCACTTCTTGAAAATATTTAGCGAGGCAGCCTCCACCACTTCAACGGGCAGAGAATTCCAGAGATTTTGTACAGCAAAAAGGAGAAGCAGGAAGGTAGGGAGGAGGAAGGAAGGAGGAAGGGGAAGGGAAGAAGGGAGAGAGGAAGGGATTTATGGAAGGGGTGGCACGGTGGTTAGCACTGCTGCCTCACAGCACCAGGGACCCGTGTTTCATTCCAGCCTCAGGTCTCAGCCTGCATGGAGTTTGCACATATTTTTGATTTGATTTGTTATCGTCACATGTGTTGGGGTACAGTGAAAAGTATTGTTTCCTGTGTGCTATACAGACAAAGCATACTTTCCATAGACATAGGGGAGAAGGAAAGGGGAGGGTGCAGAACGTAGAGTTACATTCATAGCTAAGGTGTAGAGAAAGATCAGCTTAATATAAAGTAGGTCCATTCAAGAGTCTGATGGCAGCAGGGAAGAAGCTGTTCTTGAGTCGATTGATACGTGACCTCAGAATTTTGTATTTTTTTTTCCAATGGAAGAAGGTGAAACAGAGAATGTCCGGGGTGCATGAGGTCCTTGATTACGCTAAGATGTGCAGGATAGGTGGACTGGCAATGCTAAATTGCCCCTTAGTTTCCAAAGATGTGTAGATTAGGTGCATTGGCCATGCTAAATTGTCCCTTAGTGTCCAAAGATGTGTAGATTAGGTGCATTGGCCATGCTAAATTGTCCCTTAGTGTCCAAAGATGTGTAGGTTAGGTGCATTGGCCATGCTAAATTGTCCCTTAGTGTCCAAAGATGTGCAGGTTAGGGGGATTGCTCCTTAGTGTCCAAAGATGTGCAGATTAGGGGGATTAACAATGCTAAATTGCCTGCACTGTCTGAGCTCAGATCCCATCGTGCCACCTCTCACACACAGCAAGAGGAGTTGGCCACACAAGTTGCGATGGGCTGCCCCACCTTCAGACAGGGTGGTGGCTGATGTTCTGCCTGAACCCCAACCTTCCCACTCGATTCCATCCCCAGCATCCCCCCCACACTCCCCACCGGTCATTCCTCGACTCCCGGACAGTCTGACTCCACCCCAAAACGCATCCACATTCCCTGCAGTGATTTTCTCACAGACTTTTGGGGAAGTGAGTCCGCCCTATACAGTCAGAACCTCCTTGTAAACTGCCTCGAGGTCCCATCCGGGTCTCAGTTACTAGTTTCTGGTCACCCTATTATAGAAAGGATATTATTAAACTAGAAAGAGTGCAGAAGAGATTTACTAGGATGCTACCAGGACTTGATGGTTTCTGTTATCAGGAGAAGCTGGATAGACTGGGACTTTTTTTCTCTGGAGCGTAGGAGGCTGAGGGGTGACCTTATAGAGGTCTATAAAATAATGAGGGGCACAGATCAGCTAGATGGTCAATATCTTTTCCCAAAGGTAGGGGAGTCTAAAACTAGAGGGAATTGGTTTAATTTGAGAGGGGAGAGATACAAAAGGGGCAATTTTTTCACACGGAGGGTGGTGAGTGTCTGGGACAAGCTGCCAGAAGTAGTAGTGGAGGCAATTTTGTCTTTTAAGAAGCGTTTAGACAGTTACATGGGTAAGATGGACATAGAGGGAAATGGGCCAAATGCAGGCAATTGGGACTAGCTTACAGGTTTAAAAAAAAGGTGGCATGGACAAGTTGGACCAAAGGACCTGTTTCCATACTGTAAACCTCTGACTCTACTCTCCAGTAATGTGCAACATCTCCAATTCCACTTGTCCACTTCCACCTCCGTTCAGCTTTGTCTCACCTCGCCATCTCCCCACTTCCGTGTCCACACTTTCTCACCCAGTCCCCGTTCACCCATCTCCCCCTGTGCTCGCTGACCCACACTGCCTCCCGGTCCGGAAACACCTCCATTTCCAAATTCTCAGCCTCGCTTTTAAACCCCTGCACGTCCTCCTCACCCCCTTCTCCTTATCTCTCTGTAACCTCCTCCAGCCCTCCCTATCTCTGTAACCTCCTCCAGGCCTCCCTATCTCTGTAACCTCCTCCAGGTCTCCCTATCTCTGTAACCTCTTCCAGCCCTCCCTATCTCTGTAACCTCCTCCAGGCCTCCCTATCTCTGTAACCTCTTCCAGCCCTCCCTATCTCTGTAACCTCCTCCAGCCCTCCCTATCTCTGTAACCACCTCCAGCCCTCCCTATCTCTGTAACCACCTCCAGCCCTCCCTATCTCTGTAACTTCCTCTAGCCCTCCCTATCTCTGTAACCTCCTCCAGCCCTCCCTATCTCTGTAACCACCTCCAGCCCTCCCTATCTCTGTAACTTCCTCCAGGCCTCCCTATCTCTGTAACATCCTCCAGCCCTCCCTATTTCTGTAACCTCCTCCAGGCCTCCCTATCTCTGTGACATCCTCCAGGCCTCCCTATCTCTGTGACATCCTCCAGCCCTCCCTATCTCTGTAACCACCTCCAGCCCTCCCTATATCTGTGACATCCTCCAGGCCTCCCTATCTCTGTAACCTCCTCCAGGCCTCCCTATCTCTGTAACATCCTCCAGGCCTCCCTATCTCTGTAACCTCCTCCAGCCTCTACAACCCTCTCCAGACTGATCCAAACATGGACCATCTTTCAGGTGCCTCTGCCATGACATTGCTCCAGAGAAGCCAAGTTACGCATCAGGGGCCAACATGGTGACGATGGGTGGATTGGTTTGGCCAGCCAAGGCCCTGTGCTCCTTGTAATGCATTCAGAACAATCAGGAATCAGACCTGGCCATCTCGGTGTAGCTGATGTATTGATGGAGAGAATCAGAGCAGGCAAGAGAGCGGGTGCTAACTGGGCGAAATATAAGCCATATTTATTGAAATCACTTGTTCCTGAGCTCCAGGCGGAAGTTGCAGTCATATTTCTGTTAGTGTGACATGTACTGTTCAATATTTAGTGTCGTTGGAGGGGAATTCCCTACCCCTGCCCACAACCCGGTTTTCATTTCTTCTTCTTTCGAGCTCGTTGGTGTGACACATCAAGACCGATGCCCACCTCATTGCCATCCACATCGCTACATACCCAGACACTCCATCTCCCTCCTCCAGCCCCTACAGCCCTCCCTATCTCTGTAACCTCCTCCAGCCCCTACAGCCCTCCCTATCTCTGTAACCTCCTCCAGCCCCTACAACCCTCCCTATCTCTGTAACCTCGTCCAGCCTCTACAACCCCCCCTATCTCTGTAACCTCCTCCAGCCCCCACAACCCTCCCTATCTCTGTAACCTCATCCAGCCTCTACAACCCTCCCTATCTCCATAACCTCCTCCAGTTCCTACAACCCTCCCTATCTCTGTAACCTCCTCCAGCCCCCACAACCCTCCCTATCACTGTAACCTCATCCAGCCTCTACAACCCTCCCTATCTCCATAACCTCCTCCAGTTCCTACAACCCACCCTATCTCTGTAACCTCGTCCAGTCCCTACAACCCTCCCTATCTCTGTAATGTCCTCCAGCCCCTACAACCCTCCCTATCTCTGTAACCTCCTCCAGCCCCTACAACCCTCCCTAACCTCTGTAACCTCCTCCAGCCCCTACACCCCTCCCTATCTCTGTAACCTCCTCCAGCCCCTACACCCCTCCCTAACCTCTGTAACCTCCTCCAGCCCCTACAACCCTCCCTAACCTCTGTAACCTCCTCCAGCCCCTACACCCCTCTCTAAGCTCTGTAACCTCCTCCAGCCCCTACAACCCTCCCTAAGCTCTGTAGCCCCCTCCAGCCCCTACAACCCTCCCTAACCTCTGTAACCTCCTCCAGCCCCTACAACCCTCCCTATCTCTGTAACCTCCTCCAGCCCCTACACCCCTCTCTAAGCTCTGTAACCTCCTCCAGCCCCTACAACCCTCCCTAAGCTCTGTAGCCCCCTCCAGCCCCTACAACCCTCCCTAACCTCTGTAACCCCCTCCAGCCCCTACAACCCTCCCTATCTCTGTAACCTCCTCCAGCCCCTACAACCCTCCCTATCTCGGTAACTTCCTACAACTCTCTAAGATCTCTGCGCTCCTCTGATTTTGGCCTCTTGCGCATCCCCCAGTTCCCATCGCTCCACCAGTGGCGGCTGTGCCTTCAGGCGAGCCCTGAGCTCTGGAATTCCTTCCCTAAATCTCTTCACTTCTCTCTCTGTCTCTCTCTCTCGCCATCCTTAAGACATTCTGTAAAATCGATTTGTTTGACCACATCTGAGAAGTGGCGAACGGTGCTGAAAGTTGTGCAGTCATCGGCGAACATCCCCACTTCCCACCTTATGATGGAGGGAAGGACATTGATGAAGGCTGAAGATGGCTGGGGCCTCGGACACGACCCTGAGGAACTCCTGCAGTGATGCCCTGGTGCTGAGATGATCGGGGGGGGCGAGGGGGGGGGTTCTGAAACTGTTCCCCTTGCCTCGCAATGAGTGGGTGGAGTGGAAAGTGGCAACCACTTCCTCTCAGCATCCACCCTGTCAAACACCAACCCTCTCCCTCTCAGAATATGAGATGTTTTAATAAAACCCCCTCTCATTCTTCTAAGCTCTAATGGGTACTGGCCCTGGCCTGCTCCACCTTTTTCTCATAAGACAAACCACCGCCCCCCGCCCCCCCCCCCCCCCCCCCAATACTTGTTTTTATTCATTCGTGGGATATGGGTTTTGCTGGCTGGGCCAGTATTTATTGCCCATCCCTAGTTGCCCTTGAACTGAGTGTCTCACTCAGCCATTTCAGAGGGGCAGTTAAGAATCAACCACATTGCTGTGGCTCTGGAGTCACATGTAGGCCAGACCGGGTAAGGACGGCAGATTTCCTTCCCCAGAGGACATCCGTGAACCAGATGGGTTTTTTCGACAATGGCTTTCACAGTCACCAGCAGAGTCCTGGGCGGCGCGGTGACACAGTGGGTTAGCACCGCTGCCCCCTAGCTCCAGTGACCTGGGTTCGATTCCTGGCTTGGGTCACTGTCTGTGTGGAGTCTGCACATCCTCCCCGTGTCTGCATGGGTTTCCTCCGGGTTCTGTGGTTTCCCCCCACAGTCCGAAAGACACGCTGATTAGATGCATTGGCCATGCTAAATTCTCCCTCAGTGTACCCAAACAGGCACCGGAGCGTGGCAACTAGGGGATTCTGACAGTAACTTCATTGCAGTGTTAATGTAAGCCTACTTGTGAACACTAACGAATAAACTCAAACTCCAGATTTTTTTTTATTTGAATTCAAATTCCACCATCTGCTGTGGCGGGATTCGAACCCAGGGTCCCCAGAACGTCCGCTGAGTTTCTGGATGAATCATCATTGCCTCCCGGAATCAGCCTAGTGAACCTTCTCTGAACTCCTCCTCGATGCGAGTAAATTCCCTCCTTAAGGTGACGGAGGCTGAAATTGTACACAGTGTTCCGAGTATGGACTCACTCGCAGACGTTTACTCCCCAGCAGTGTCTGGCTCAGTGACCAGAGATCAGACAAGCCTCAGCTAATCATTAATTGCATTCCCAGTGTTCCCTCGATCAGCCTGCCTGCTGCACCCCTTCCCCCGCTCTGCTTCCCAACTCCACATCCCGTCGGCAACTGCTTTCTCGGGGAGCATCTGCCTTCGGAATCGAAGCTTCCGCAGGATGATTGATCCCCCGATTGCAATGCGAGGGTGCTCGGGTCAGGCTCCCGCTCCCCTTCCCTTGCCTGACAGTGGGATCTGGGATGAGGATCGCTGGAGAGACAGAACGAGAGAGGGAGAGGGGGAGAAAGAGTCACTCCCCGCCCCGGGGGTGGTTAACGCACTGAGATGGAATGCCAGTTTACCCGGCAGTGTAATTATTAGGTGTGGGAGCTCACAATGCAGCCACTGTCAGTGTCTCCCTGTCAGACTGACTCCAGAGCAGGATCAGCAGGCAGCTGGGCCCATGGCGAGCTGCCTATCAACATTCCCCCGGCATTAAGGGTTGTGCCCCTTAATGTGCTCCATGTGCCTATCCAATAACCGCTTGAAAGTTCCTAAAGTGTCCGACTCCACTATCACAGCAGGCAGTGCATTCCACACCCCAACCACTCTCTGAGTAAAGAATCTACCTCGGACATCCCTCCTATATCTCCCACCATGAACCTTAAAGTTATGCCTCCTAGTAACAGCTACATCCACCCAAGGAAATAGTCTCTGAATGTTCACTCTATCTATCCACCTCATCACCTTATAAACCTTTATCAAATTGCCTTTCAGCTTGCAACAGTGCAATTTATCACGGCCGATCCCCCTAACCTACACATCTTTGGACACTAAGGGACAATTTATCACGGCCAATCCCCCTAACCTGCACATCTTTGGAGTGGGGTAGAAAACCGGAGCACACAGACACGGGGATGTACCATAGCTTGGTATGGCTCCTGCTCTGACCAAGACCGTAAGAAATTACAAAGCCCGTGAACGTAGCCCAGTCCCTCACGCAAACCAGCCTCCCATCCATTGACTCTGTCTACACTTCCCGCTGCCTCGGCAAAGGAGCTAGCGTAATCACAGATCCCACACACCCTGGACATTCTCTCTTCCACCTTCTTCCGTCAGGAAAAACATACAAAAGTCTGAGATTACATATCAACTGACTCAAGAACAGCTTCTTCCCTGCTGCTGTCAGACTTTTACATAGAACCCTACAGTACAGAAACAGGCCCTTCGGCCCATCGAGTCTGCACCGAACACAATCCCATCCAGACCCTATCCCCATATCCCTACACATTTACCTGCTAATCCCTCTAACCTACACATCCCAGGACACTAAGGGGCAATTTTAGCATAGCCAATGAACCTAACCCGCACATCTTTGGATTCTGGGAGGAAACCGGAGCACCCGGAGAAAACCCACGCAGACACGAGGAGAATGTGCAAACTCCACATAGGCAGTGACCCGAGCCGGGAATCGAACCCAGAACCTTGGAGCAGACTTCCGGACAGACCTACCATATGTTCAGCTGATCTTTCTCTACGCACAAAAAGTGCGTTTATTTGGAGTCACAAGTAGGCTTAACATTGCAAAATCAAGTTACTGTGAAAATCCCAAGTTGCCACACTCCGGTGCCTGTTTGGGTACACTGAGGGAGAACTTAGCATGGCCAATGCACCTAAACAGCACGTCTTTCAGACTGTGGGAAGAAACTGGAGCACCTGGAGGAGACCCATGCAGACACGGGGAGAATGGGAAACTCTGCGCAGACAGTGACCCAAGCCAGGAATCGAACCCGGGTCCCTGGCGCTGTGAGGCAGCAGTGTTAACCACTGTGCTGCCCCAAGCTATGACTGTAACACTACATTCTGCACCCTCTCCTCTCCTTCTCCCTATGTACTGTATGAACAGTATGCTCTGTAATGCGCAAGAAACAATACTTTTCACTGTATACTAAATACATGTGACAATAACAAATAAACAAATATGCAAACTCCACACACTGACCTGAAATGGAATTGAACCTGGGTCCCTGGCACTGTGACACAGCAGTGCTAACCACCCTGCCACCCCTTCCTTCCCTAAGTAGAAATTAGTAGAGTTTCACAGGGATGGTGAAGGAGGGGGGGTAGATGTTGAGGAATTGTACAGATCTGTAGAATGAAGGCACAGAGATGGGGGGAGGGGGAGGATAGGTGTGGAACTTGGCATTTACTTACAGGAGTTTTTATCAACAGTGCAAACAGTTTGCAGAGTAGCTAATTTTAATTGAACAGGAGTGCTTTGTTGTACCCAGTGATTACAGGAGAGGTACATTAGTCAGAGCTCAGAAGCTGGTTTACACAGCGCTGGTTTGCCAAGCTGCGCTAAGGCTTGTACCCAGCCGATCCTGCAACAAGAATTCCAAGATTTAATCTTCAGCATTCCTCGTTGGTGGCCAACCCTATCGCTTTGTGTCCTTGTGGTTTAATGCAGCCCCCTTCACAGCTTTTGAACAAGGTGCTTTGCCTGGTATGGTCACTGGTGATGTGGGATAAACATGGCCATTCCCCGAGACAGCAGTGAAATCAATGAAAGAAGAACAGAAAATGCTGGAAAATCTCAGCGGGTCTGACAGCGCCTGTGGAGAGGGAATAGAGCCAATGTTTCGAATCACGGTGACCTTTTGTCAGAGCTGAGTTGAGTCATCCAGACTCGAAATGTTGGTTTTGTTCCCTCTCCGACTGAGATTTCGCAGCATTTTCTGGTTTGGTTTCAGATTCCAGCATCCGCAGCATTTTGCCTTTGAGATAAATGAATCTGTGCTCGGAGAGACAGAGAAACGTCTCCAGCAGTTCCACAGGAGAACTACTGTGCCCCTTGTATCACCAGCCCTCCTCCCTGTGCCCCCTGTAACACCAGACCTCCCACCCGTACCACCCACAGCTCTCCCTTCTGCACTCCTAGCCCTCCCTCCTGTATTCCCCCAACTCCCATTGGTCCTTCCTCCTTCTGCCTCCCCTCCTTCTCCTGTGCACTGCCCCCCCCCTCCTCAACCAGTGCTCCCTCCTGAGCCTACCATGCCCCACCAGTCCTCCCTCCTGCCCTGTTTACCCACCCCCCCCTCGCCCCCACTGGCACTCCTCACTGGCAGGCCATCCCTCCTGCCCACCCCACTCTCCTGTCCCCCTCCCATCCCTTCCTTTGCCACCTCCATCATTGTGTCTCCCGTCTATCCGCGTGGTCACACGGGTGAGTTGTTGTTGCTGATGCTGAACACCGAGCGGGCAGAGGCCTTCACGAGGTGCCCGTCCAGCCCCTGGCGATGAGTGTGCGGCTGCCACCTCCTCCAGTCTCCTCGAGCATTGACGCTTCTCTGTCTCTGTCTCTCCCTCAGCTTCCTGCATGGTCTCTGACTCGACTGAGCTTCGCCTACTGGAGAACAAAGGCGAACCTGGCCGGACACAGAACGTCATGTGGCACTGGATGACCCGCAACGGGACAGTGGAGCAGCTACTACACATCCTGACCAAACTAAACCTGAAGCGACCCCGGGACATCATTCTGTCATGTGAGTTACCTTCCATCCAACCCCCATTACCCAGGTCACATTGTTACCATCGTCACTGAGCCCAAGTCATAGAGGTTTACAGCATGGAAACAGGCCCTTTGGCCCAACTTGTCTATGCCACCCAGTTTAAGCTAGTCCCAATCTCCTGCATTTGGCCCATATCCCACTGTGCCCATCTTACACATGTAACTGTCTAAATGCTTTTTAAAAGACAAAATTCTATCTGAATCTACTACTACCTCTGGCAGCTTGTTCCAGATAAAAATACCCATCTGGACCCTTTTGTATCTCTCCCCCCACCTTAAACCTACGCCCCCTAATTTTAGACTCCCCTACCTTTGTGAAAAGATGTTGACTATCTAGCTGACCTATGCCCCTCATTATTTTATAGACCTCTATAAGATCACCCCTAAGTATCCCATGCTCCAGGGGAAAAAGGACCCAGCTTCTCCTAATAATGCAAACCATCAAGTCCCGGTAACATCCTAGTAAATCTTCTCTGCACTCTTTCTAGTTTAATAATATCCTTTCTATAATAGGGTGACCAGGACTGTACACAGTTTTCCAAGTGTAGCCTTACCAATGTCTTGAACAACTTCATCAAGACGCCCCAATTCCTGTGACTCCACTTTCAAGGAGCTGTGAATCCGTACCCCTAAATCTTTTCATTCTGTAACTCTCCCCAGCGCCCTACCATTAACTGAGTAAGTCCTGCCCTGGTTCGATCTACCAAAATGCATCACCTCGCATTTATCTAAATTAAACTCCACCTGCCATTTGTCAGCCCGCTGGCCCAATTGATCAAGGTCCCATTGCAAGAACGTAAGAAATAGGAGCAGGAGTAGGCCATCTGGCCCTTCGAGCCTACCCCACCATTCAATAAGATCATGGCTGATCTGCAATGGATCAGTTCCATTTTCCCACTTTCTCCCCATAACCCTTAATTCCCCTGTCTATCAGAAATCTATCTACCCGTGACTTAAATATATTCAACGAGGTAGCCTCCACCACTTCAATGGGCAGAGAATTCCAGAGATTCGCCATCCTTTGAGTGAAGACGTTTCTCCTCAACTCCGTTCTAAACTGCTCCCCCACCCCTTATTTTGAGACTGTGCCCCCTAGTGCTGTTAATCCGAGATAACCTTCTTCGCTGTGTCCACTATGCCAACAACCTCAGTGTCTTCTTCTACACACAGTGAGCACGTGA
>CM075733.1:90166596-90248982 GCA_037974335.1 Prionace glauca | reverse complement strand
TCACGTGCTCACTGTGTGGCGGGGTGGGGGGGGGGAGCTGGAGGGTTGTGTGCTTCACTCTGCTGTTAAGTGTGGGGTGGGTGAGGGGCGATGTTCCTCTGTGCTGGTCGTGGTGTTGTCTGACTGGGGCAGTACGTTCACTCCTGAGTGTGACTCAATCGGAGGGAAGGTGTCGGGAGTTTACACAGCGATACACGGTCTGCAGCTCTTCCCAATAATACACTAATACCCCAACCAGCTCCTCCTCGGGCTGTTAACCCCATCTTCCAGAAATACTGCCACTCTTTTTGTTTCCTGCTCTCACTCTCCCCCGCTCTCTGTCTGTCTGTCTGTCTCTTTCTCTCTCCGCTCTCTGTCTGCGTCTCTCTCTCTCTCTCCCCCACTCTGTCTTTTTCTCTCTCCTGCTCGGTCTTTTTCTCTGTCTCTCCTGTTCTCTGTCTGCCTCTCTGTCTCTCTCTCTCTCCTGCTCTCTGTTTCTCTCTCTCTCTCTCCCTCCTTCCCTGCTCTATCTGTCTGTCTCTCCCGCTCTCTGTCTGTCTGTCACAGTCTCACTCACCCTCTCCCACGCACGTGTAAGGGAGAGACTGACAGTGTGTGTGTCTCACTGTCTCCCTTGCATTCTGTTTTGGATATTGCACATTACCGATGCTAACACTATACTTTCCATGTTCCCTGGGTCAACGCTGAGACCAATGCTGTGGTTGAGTGTGGGTGGGCACACAGGGTAACATGCCAAGGGCATGATGCCAATGCTACCACTGCCAGGGAGGCAGATTTGTATTTCCAATCCCTGTGTACAATGTCAGAGCTCACTGAACACCCTCACAATGAGGTTCTCGCAAGTAAAAAGGATCTGGAAGTGGTGTGTCTGTGTGTTCTTGTTCTTCCTGTCTCTGGATCTGAGAGGACTGGGTTTTGTCTGATCCCGGGCACCTTTCCAAGGGTGAAAAACTCTCGCTCCCATTCACGCACTGAGTTACATGGCAGGAGCTTATAGAATGCAGAATTAACCACTGCGCCGAGGGGGCACTGTGCCGCGGGAGGGTTGGTGCCGAGGGAGGGTCGGTGCCGAGGGGGTGCCAACTGGGGGTTGGGTAGTGGCCTCCGAGGTGGATCTGGTCAATCGAGGGGCCACAGTTGGTAGTGGGAAACTTTGTTCTTTCCCTACTGTCCTGAAAATCCCCATCCTGCAACCGACCTTCATCAAACATCTTCACTACACCCTCACTACACGGTGGTTAGCATTGCTGCCTCACAGTGTCAGGGCCTCGGATTCAGTTCTGCCCTCGGGTCACTGTCTGCGTGGAGTCTGCACGTCTCCCTGTCTCTGCATGGCTTTCCACCGGGGGCTCCGGTTTCCTCCCACAGTCAGGTTAGATGTAGTGGCGATGCTAAATCCTCACTCAGTGTATCCGAACAGGCGCTGGAGTGTGGCGATGAGGGAATTGCGACAGTAACTTCACTGCAGTGTGAATGCAAGCCGACTTGTGACACCAGTAAATAAACTTAAAAAGTCACTGACTTGTGGGCTCCTGCTGTGTGTGTACTGGCTCACACGTACCAGTGAATGAAGAATATACTTTGCTGTGTTAGCCGGAGACTGTGGAGCTGAGCTGGGGCTTGTTGCATTGGTGCACAGGAAGAGTCCACAGAATTGTCTGGAACGATCTGCCAGAGATGGTATTAGAGGCGGGTACAATTTTGTCTTTTAAGAAACATTTAGACAGATGGGTACGATAGGTATAGAGACATACGGGCAAAAGTGGGCAATTGGGATTAGCGTAGTGGATTAAACGAAAAGTGACAAAGACAAGTTGGGCTGAAGAGCCTGTTTCTGGGCTGCAAACCTCTCTGATTCCAGCAGAATCCATATTTCCCAACTCTTTTTAAAACTCTTAAACGCAGAGGGAAGCAACAGCCTCAATAGCAGAAGCCCACCAACCCCCTCAGACAGAGAGAGAAAGGAAAGATTTATGGTTGTAGCAACTGTAATTCAGGGACCCCAGGGGGCAGTGTTGCTTTAAGGGGCGGGGCTGGGGGGGGGGTCAGCTGGTGAACCCGGAAGCAATGGATCAGCTGATATAGGAAGGGAAACAACAACAGAGAAGGTGGGAAGAGGGGAGAGGGGGGGAACTTTTTACCTTGTGACGGTCTTGATGTAGCTGGTGGGTCCTGGGCAACCCTCCCCCCCTCCCTCCTTTCCCTTCCCCCCCCTCCCTCCTTTCCCTCCCCCCCTCCCTCCTTCCCTCCCCCCCCTCCCTCCTTTCCCTCCCCCCTCCCTCCTTTCCCTCCCCCCTCCCTCCTTTCCCTCCCCCCCTCCCTCCTTTCCCTCCCCCCTCCCTCCTTTCCCTCCCCCCCTCCCTCCTTTCCCTCCCCCCCCTCCTTTCCCTCCCCCCCCTCCTTTCCCTCCCCCCCCACACTCCCTCCCTCTCTGCCCCCCCCCACATTCTTTCCTTCCCCCCCCCACACTCCCTCCCTTTCTGCCCCCCCCCACACTCCTTCCCTTTCTGCCCCCCCCACACTCCTTCCCTTTCTGCCCCCCCCACACTCCCTCCCTCTCTGCCCCCCCCACACTCCCTCCCTCTCTGCCCCCCCCACACTCCCTCCCTCTCTGCCCCCCCCACACTCCCTCCCTTTCTGCCCCCCCCCCACACTCCCTCCCTTTCTGCCCCCCCCGCACTCCCTCCCTTTCCGCCCTCTCCCCCCCCCCCACTCCTCAGTCCTAACAAAGCTTCTAAATCAGCTCCTTGGGGTGGGCACACTGGCAGCCATTTGCACCGCACAGCCTTTCAGCTATTTGACTGTGTGAGGCCTCATGCCTCCAACTGAGCACAGAGTGGTGGGGGTGAGGGGTGTCAGGTGAGGATCAGCCAGATCACTGCCCCTACTGAGGTACCCTGCCACAACTCTCAGAGTGATTGAGGTCAAGTCTCAGTCCACCCAGCAAGGCCCCGACACCAGCTGTGCTGGGCACGGGATGTGAGCCCAGGACACCCCGATGCTCGGTCTCTCCCAGTGGGACAGTGCGTTATTCCCTGCTGCGACTGTTAGAGAGAGCGGGGTGCCATTGCGCAGGAGTGAAGCCACTTGTAAAGCTCTCCGTCATTGGCCTCAGGGCAATGTGGAATGTCCTGAGGGGGCAGAGGTCATGAGAGAAACGCCATTCTAACCGTTAACTTTCACTTTTCACAGTGTTGGAGGGACAATGGCCCAACAACGAGGGGTCAACAGTCTACGATTCAACCAGGATCACAGTAAGTGTTTGAGGGTCGGCGCCGAGGGGGGCGCGCCGCACTGTCGGGGTTGAAGGAAGCTTGGTGATTGCTAAATGATAGAAAATGTCTCCTCTGCCTTCTATGTGTGTAAACCAAGGTTGAGGAGTTGATGATGTATTCATGGATTTTAGTAAGGCGTTTGATAAGGTTCCCCATGGTAGGTTCATGAAGAAGATAAGGTGGTGTGGGATAGAAGGAATATTGGCTGATTGGATAAGTAACTTGTTGTCTCATAGAACACAGAAGGTGGCAGTGGAGGAAAAATTTTCAGCCTGGAGACCAGTTCCCACAGGGGTCAGTGCTGGGTCCTCTGCTATTTGTGATTTTTATCAATGACTTGGAAGAAGGGGCTAAAGGGTGGGTTAGTAAATTTACTGATGACACCAAGATTGGTGGAGTAGTGGACGAGATGGAGGGCTCGTGCCAGCTGCAAAGAGACATTGCTAGGATGCAGAGCTGGGCCGAAAAGTGGCAGATGGAGTTTAACCCTGATAAGTGTGAGGTGATTCATTTTGAAAGGACAAACTGGAATATGAATCACAGGGTCAACGGCAGGGTCTGAGGAATGTGGAGGAACAGAGAGATCTTGGGGTTCATATCCCCAGATCTCTGAAGGTTGCCACTTAAATGGACAGAACTGTGAAGAAGGCTTATAGTGTTGTTAGTGTTTATTAACAGGGGGTTTTAGTTTAAGAGCCATGGGGTTATGCTGCAACTATACCGGACATTGGTGAGACCACATTTGGAATGTTGTGTTCAGTTCTGGTCATCTCACTATAAGAAGGATGTGGAAGCATTGGAGAGAATGCAGAGGAGATTTACCAGGATGCTGCCTGGTTTGGAGGGTAGGTCTTATGAGGAGAGGGTAAGGGAGCTGGGACTTTTCTCTTTGGAGCGGAGGAGGATGCGAGGTGACTTAATAGAGGTTTATAAGATGATGAGGGGGATAGATAGAATGTTCAGAGGCTATTTCCTCGGGTGGATGTAGCTGTTACTAGGGGGCATAACTTTAAGGTTCATGGTGGGAGATATAGGAGGATGTCCGAGGTAGATTCTTCACCCAGAGAGTGGTTGGGGTGTGAATGCACTGCCTGCTGTGATAGTGGAGTCGGACACTTTAGGAACTTTCAAGTGGTTATTGGATAGGCACATGGAGCACACCAGAATGATAGGAGTGGGATAGCTTGATCTTGGGTTTAGACACAGCTCGGCACAACATAGAGGGCTGAAGGGCCTGTACTGTGCTGCACTGCTCTATGTTTCTATTTCTATTCTCCTCACAAACCTCCCCCAGATGATGATATGGGTAAATGTCCCGACCTAACTTTGCCTCCCTCGCTCTCCCTCTGTGTCAGGTTGTTTCTGCTGTGCGATGGAGACAGGCGTTCGAATCTACAATGTGGAGCCCCTCATGGAAAAGGGTCACCTCGGTGAGAAGGTGGAGGGGATGGGGTGGGGGGTGGAGGGGGGGGGGGGGTGCAGGGATGAGGGGGTCACAGTGGAGGGGGTGGGGGGTGGGATGAGGGGGTCAAGCTGGAGGGGGGGGTTCACGGTGGAGGGGGGGGGTGGAGTTTCTGTGAGAGAATCCTGGGGCTGGTTTGGCGGGAGCGAGGAGTAAATCGGGAATTGGCTCCGGGATCCCGAGGTGGCCCTTGTCGTGTTGCCTCGGGTGATTCCATGGGGCCGGTTTCCGGAACCTTCACAGCAGCCCTCCGACCGGAGACCGGCATTCAGTGTGAGCGAGCTATTTGACAGCAAGGGGAAGTACAAAGCCTGAAATCTGACTGCTTTTAACCCACTGATTCTGGGAGCCGGTGGGGGGGAGGGACAGGGGAATCGTTCAGATTGTTTCCCCTCGTAATCCCGGGTGAGATTTCTGTCCCTCGGAACCGCTCGTCAGCAAGCGCAGCAGCCAGAGTCTGTGGGATCTTGCTCTGCACATTGTGGAAAGGTGCTGGAGGAAAACAAATTCTGCCTTGTCTTTTTTTAATTGTCCCCGTAAATAATCTGCTTTTCTGCACAGATCACGATCAGGTCGGCAGCGTGGGGCATGTTGAGATGTTACATCGATCAAACCTGCTGACGATCGTCGGGGGAGGAAGTCACCCCAAATTCTCCGAGATCTCAGGTACCCTGTCCCCCCATCAAACACTCCCAGGACAGGTACAGCACGGGGTTAGATACAGAGTAAAGCTCCCTCTACACTATCCCCATCAAACACTCCCAGGACAGGTACAGCACGGGGTTAGATACAGAGTAAAGCTCCCTCTACACTGTCCCCATCAAACATTCCCAGGATAGGTACAGCACGGGGTTAGATACAGAGTAAAGCTCCCTCTACACTGTCCCCATCAAACACTCCCAGGATAGGTACAGCACGGGGTTAGATACAGAGTAAAGCTCCCTCTACACCGTCCCCATCAAACACTCCCAGGACAGGTACAGCACGGGGTTAGATTAGAGTAAAGCTCCCTCTACACCGTCCCCATCAAACACTCCCAGGACAGGTACAGCACGGGGTTAGATACAGAGTAAAGCTCCCTCTACACTGTCCCCCCCATCAAACACTCCCAGGATGGGTACAGAACAGGGTTAGATACAGAGTAAAGCTCCCTCTACACTGTCCCCCATCAAACACTCCAGGACAGGTACAGCACAGGGTTAGATACAGAGTAAAGCTCCCTCTACACTGTCCCCCCCATCAAACACTCCAGGACGGGTACAGTACGGGGTTAGATACAGAGTAAAGCTCCCTCTACACTGTCCCCATCAAACACTCCCAGGACAGGTACAGCACGGGGTTAGATAGAGTAAAGCCTGGATAGGCTGAGTGAGTGGGCGAGGACCTGGCAGATGGAGTACAATGTTAGCAAGTGTGAGATTATCCACTTTGGCAGAAATAATAGTAGGAGGGATTACTATTTAAAGGGCGAAAAGCTGCAGCATGCTTCGGTGCAGAGGGACCTGGGGGTCCTTGTGCACGAGTCGCTAAAACCCAGTCTGCAGGTGCAACAGGTGATCAAGAAGGCGAATGGGATGTTGACCTTTATAGTGAGGGGGATAGAATATAAAAGCAGGGAGGTCTTGCTGCAACTGTACAGGGCACTGGTGAGTACTGTGTGCAGTTTTGGTTGCCACACTTGCGGAAGGATATATTGGCTCTGAAGGGAGTGAGACGAGGTTCACTAGGCTAATGCCGGAGATGAGGGGGTTGGACTATGAAGAGAGACTAAATAGACCTGGTCTGTACTCATTGGAGTTTAGAAGGATGAGGGGGGATCTTATAGAGACATATAAGATAACACGTGCTCACTGTGTGGATAGGGTAGAGGCAGAGAGATTCTCCCGCTTAGAAGGATAGCAGGACCTAGAGTACACAGCCTCAAGATAAGGGGGGGTACAGTTAGATCGGAGTTGAGGAGGAATTCTTCACTCAAAGGGTGGTGAATCTCTGGAATTCTCTGCCCGTTGAAGTGGTGGAGGCTGCCTTGCTGAATATATATAAGTCACGGGTAGATAGGTTTCTGATAGACAAGGTGAATTAAGGGTTATGGGGAGAGAGCGGGAAAGTGGAACTGATCCACTTCAGATCCGCCATGATCTTATTGAATGGCGGGGACAGGCTCGAAGGGCTAGATGGCCTACTCCTGCTCTTATTTCTTATGTCCTTATGTACACTGTTCCCATCAAACACTCCCAGGACAGGTACAGCACAGGGTTAGATACAGAGTAAAGCTTCCTCTACACTGTCCCCTTCAAACACTCCCAGGACGGGTACAGCATGGGGTTAGATACAGAGTAAAGCTCCCTCTGCACTGTCCCCCCATCAACACTCCAGGACAGGTACAGCACGGGATTAGATACAGAGTAAAGCTCCCTCTACACTGTCCCCCATCAAACACTCCCAGGACAGGTACAGCACAGGGTTAGATACAGAGTAAAGCTCCTTCTACACTGTCCCCATCAAACACTCCCAGGACAGGTACAGCACAGGGTTAGATTCAGAGTAAAGCTCCCTCTACACTGTCCCCATCAAACACTCCCAGGACAGGGACAGCATGGGGGTTAGATACAGAGTAAAGCTCCCTCTACACTGTCCCCCATCAAACACTCCAGGACAGGGACAGCACGGGTTAGATACAGAGTAAAGCTCGCTCTACACTGTCCCCCATCAAACACTCCCAGGACAGGTACAGCACAGGGTTAGATACAGAGTAAAGCTCCCTCTACACTGTCCCCCATCAAACACTCCCAGGACAGGTACAGCACGGGGTTAGATACAGAGTAAAGCTCGCCCTACACTATAAAACATTGTCTCTTTTTCCCTGTGCAGTTTTGGTCTGGATGATGCTCGAGAAGGAAAAGATTCTCAGGAAAAACTTGTCCTGGATTTCACCTTCACAAAACCAGTCCTCGCAAGTGCGGATGCGTCACGACAAGTAAGAGATTTCACCTCTTTATCCACTGACCCTCTCACAGTACGGCGCTCCCTCGGCGCAGGCGCCTGCGCCGCGGTGCTGTGATTGTTGACTTCCTTCAGTCCCGTTATTTTCTCCTTCTGACATTCCAGGATTATTATCGTGCTTTGCCACCGCATCTATGTGTACACTTTCCCGGATAATCCCACCAAGTTGTTCGAGTTTGACACCAGGAGAATCCAAAAGGTACTGACTGTCAGTGAAATGGATGGTGGGATTCAGGTTATTCCGGTTTCGGTTTCACTGAGAGCGAAGCTGGAGTGTGTGCTTCAGGGGAATCCTCAACCTTATCCCATTCCGTCCACGACCCATTCTCTCAAAGTTGTGGTCATTGATGAAGAAATGAGCTATTCAGTCTCTCAGGCCTTTACACAGGAACAGCAGAAGGCCCATTCAGCCCCTCTCGAGCCTGTTACACAGGAACAGGAGGAGGCCATTCAGCCCCCCTTGGGCCTGTTACACGGGAACACGAGGAGGCCATTCAGCCCCTCTCTCGAGCCTGTGACACAGGAATAGAAGAAGACCATTCACCCCCTCTCGATCCTGTTACATGGGAACAGGAGGAGATCATCCAGCCCCCTCGATCCTGTTACACAGGAACAGGGGAGGCCATTCAGCCCCCCTCGGGCCTGTTTACACAGGAACAGGAGGAGGCCATTCAGCCCCCCTCGGGCCTGTTACACAGGAATAGGAGGAGACCATCCAGCCCCCCTCGATCCTGTTACACGGGAACACGAGGAGACCATTCACCCCCTCTCGATCCTGTTACATGGGAACAGGAGGAGGCCATCCAGCCCCTCCTAGAGCCCATTACACAGGAACAGGTGAAAATCAGTGAGAGTAGTTCTCTCTCTCTTTCCCATTTTATTTCCCCTGCTCTCAGTTGCTGCGTGGGCCTGTTTGACTGTGTTGTGGGTGCTATATAATGCAGGTTGTTGCTGTGACTGTGCAATCTCTTGCAGGTCTGTGTGATCTGTGTCCCAGTGTGGAGAAGCAGCTGCTCGTGTTCCCGGGACACAAGTGTGGGAGCCTGCAGCTCGTGGTGAGTCACAGGGGGTCTACCCAGCACCCATTCCACTGCTCCTCGCACGTCCCCTTCCCCACTGTCCCCGATCCTCCCCGCGGCCCCCCCTCCCCCTCTGAGCAGAGATTGGATAGGTTGTGGTTATTTTCCTTGGAACCAAGAAGGCTGAGGGGCGATTTGATAGAGATGGATAAAATGATGAGCGGGAGAGATAGAGTGGGACAGAATAAAATAGCTCCCCTTGGTGGAGAATTCGAGAACAGGGGTCATCGATTCCAGGATAAGTGGCAGAAAGTGTATAGTCATAGAAGGAGTGCAGAAGGAGCCATTCAGTCCATCACGTCTGCATTTACCCTAGCTAGTCCCCCCTGACACTAAGGAGCAACCCACCATGGCTAATCCACCTAACCCCACATCTTTGGAGTGTGGGAGGAAACCGGAGGAAACCCACGCAGACATGGGGAGGATGTGCCAAACTCCACACAGACAGTGACCCGAGCCGGGAATCGAACCCTGGCCCCTGGTGCTGTGAGGCAGCAGCGCTAACCACTGTGCCGCCCAAAGAAGATTCCGGATGAGTTGGTGTAGAGGGGACATGGGAAAGAATGTTTTCACCCAGGAGGGTGGTGGGTGTCTGGAATTCGCTGCCCGAGTTGGTGATGGGGGCAGGGACCCCCAACTCATTTACAAAATACCAGGATCTGCACCCGTATGTGCTGTAAAGTGTGGGGATTATGGGCCGGGTTGCAGGAAGGTGGTGGGGTTAGGAAGGGGGGAATCTGGGGGGCCCCAGGCTAGTATGGATAAGATGGGCCTGAATAGCCTCCCCTGTGCTTGGTTTGATTGGTCCTGCTGCCCTCCACTCTTCTCTGGCCATCGTGGGTAGGGATGGCCTCCTGCTATCCCTCCTTGACTCTGGACTCTGTTTTGCAGGATCTATCCAACACAAGCCCGGCACCTCCTCCGCACCCTTCACCGTTAACGCTCATCAGAGTGAGATCGCCTGCGTGGCCCTCAATCAACAGGGCAGTGTGGTGGCGTCCGCCTCCAAGAAGGTACGGACCTTGGGGAGTGAGCTGACCTCGCCGCCCCGATCGCACCCGGGGAAACCCGGACAACAAGAGCAACATTCCAACACTGCCCCCCCCCCCACCACCGGACACGTCCCAACACTCTCCCCTACCACCCTGGACGTCGAGTGGAACGTTCTAACACACTCCTCTGCCCCCGGACACCAAGTGGAACGTTCCAACACTGCCCCCCCACCCCCGGACACAATCTGGGACGTTCCAAACACTGCCCCCCCACCTCTGACATAATCTGGGACGTTCCAACACTGCCCCCCCACCTCGGACACAATCTGGGACGTTCCAACACTGCCCCCCCCCACCCCCGGACACAATCTGGGATGTTCCAACACTCTCCCCTACCACCCTGGACGTCGAGTGGAACGTTCTAACACTCTCCTCTGCCCCCGGACACCAAGTGGGACGTTCCCAACACTCTCCCCTACCACCCTGGACACCAAGTGGGACGTTCCAACACTCCCCCCCTCCCCAGATGCCCAAGTGGAACGTTCCAACACTGCCCTCCCCCCCCGACACAATCGGGACGTTCAACACTCTCCCCTACCACCCTGGACACCAAGTGGGACGTTCCAACACTCTCCCCTCCCCCAGATGCCAAGTGGAACGTTCCAACACTGCCCTCCCCCCCCGGACACAATCTGGGACAGTTCCAACACTCTCCCCTACCACCCTGGACACCAAGTGGGACGTTCCAACACTCTCCCCTCCCCCCAGATGCTAAGTGGAACGTTCCAACACTCTCCCTTCCCCCAGATGCCAAGTGGAACGTTCCAACACGCTCCCCTACCCCCCCGCCAGACAACATCCTGGAACATTCCAACAGTCTCTCCCCGCCCCGACACGTTCCGGAACATCTCCCACACGCGCTCTCTCTCTCTCTCTCACACTCGATCACATTCAGGGGGTGATGTCTCTCACAGTCTCGCCTGTCACACTGTCCTGTGTCTCCCCAGGGCACCCTGATCCGACTGTTTGACACTCAAACCAAGGAGAAGCTGGTGGAGCTGCGTCGAGGAACGGACCCTGCCACCCTGTACTGGTGAGGACCCTCACAGAGACCCCCCCTCCCTCCCTCCCTACCCCAGTGAGACCCTCACAGAGACCCCCCCTCCCCTCTCCCTCCCTCCCTACCCCAGTGAGACCCTCACAGAGACCCCCTCCCCTCCCTCCCTACCCCAGTGAGACCTCACAGAGACCCCCCTCCCCTCCCTCTCCTACCCCAGTGAGACCCTCACAGAGACCCCTCTCCTCCCTCCCTCCCTACCCCAGTGAGACCCTCACAGAGACCCCCCTCCCTCTCCCTCCCTCCCTACCCCAGTGAGACCCTCACAGAGACCCCCCTCCCCTCTCCCTCCTTCCTTCCCCCCCCAGTGAGACCCTCACAGAGACCCCCCTCCCCTCCCTCCCTACCCCAGTGAGACCCTCACAGAGACCCCCCCTCCCCTCTCCCTCCCTCCTCCCCCCCCCAGTGAGACCCTCACAGAGACCCCCCCTCCCCTCTCCCTCCCTCCCTACCCCAGTGAGACCCTCACAGAGACCCCCCCTCCCCCTCCCTCCCTACCCCAGTGAGACCCTCACAGAGACCCCCCTCCCCTCTCCCTCCCTCCTCCCCCCCCCCAGTGAGACCCTCACAGAGACCCCCCCTCCCCTCTACCTCCCCCCACTCCCTCCCTACCCCAGTGAGACCCTCACAGAGACCCCCCCTCCCCTCTCCCTCCCCCCTCCCTACCCCAGTGAGACCCTCACAGAGACACCCCCCCCCCCCCCCCCCCCCCCGGTGAGACCCTCACAGAGACCCCCCCTCCTGCCCCAGGGAGTGTTTCTGGAACCAATAACATCGGTCTTTCAAAGGGGCCAGCACAGGCAGTGTGGGATGAATGGCCCCCACCTGCAACTGTAGGATTCTCTGAAATCCAATCACCAGTCCTGGAGGGAGGGAGGGAGGCGGACGGAGGAAAGAGAGGGCGGAGGGACAAGGGCAGGCAGGGAGGGGGAGAGGGGAAAGCAGACTGGGAGGAGGGAGGGAGGGCAGGGGGTTTTGAGTGGTGAGAAAGGGGATGGAGGGGAAAGGCATCAAATTGAGAGGGAGATAACGGAGAAGAGAGGGAAGACATGCAGGGAGGAGGGGAATGAGGGGAGGAAAAGGGAATGTGGGGAGGGAGGAGTTGAGGTGAAGGGACGGAATCGGAGGGGGAAGAGAAGGTGGGGATGAGGGGGCTGCATGGTGGGCAGGGGGTGGGTCAGGAAAGCTCAGGAAGCTGCTGATAACCTCCCTTCCCTCCCGATAGCATCAACTTCAGCCATGAATCCTCGTTCCTCTGTGCGTCCAGCGACAAGGGGACTGTCCACATCTTTGCCCTGAAAGACACCAAGTTAAACCGGAGATCTGCGTGAGTAAGGGGCATGAGTGGAGGGAGGGCCGGAGGAAGAGAAAGTGGGCCCAGGAGTATGAAGGACTGATGGACACTGCAGATGGCTGCCAATCTGATCCAGTGTTGGTAGCAGTGGACACTGCAAATAGCCACCACCCTGATCCACAGTAAGTGGTGATGGACACTGCAAATGGCCGCCACTCTGGTCCACAAAGTGATGATGGACACTGCAAATGGCCACCACTCTGGTCCACAAACAGTGATGATGGACACTGCAAATGGCCACCACTCTAGTCCACAGTCAATGATGATGGACACTGCAAATGGCCACTATCCTGGTCCACAGTTTGTGGTGATGTGCACTGCCACTGCAAATGGCTGCCCCTCTGGTTCACAGTCAATGATGATGGGCACTGCAAATGGCCGCCACTCTGGTTCACAGTCAATGATGATGGACACTGCAAATGGCCACCATCTGAGTCCACAGTCAGTGATGATGGACACTGCAAATGGCTGCCACTCTGGTCCACAGTCAGTAGTGATGATACTGCAAATGGCTGCCACTCTGGTTCACAGTCAGTGGTGATGAGTATTGCAAATGGCTGCCACTCTGGTCCAGTCAGTGATGATGCGTACTGCAAATGGCCACCACTCTGGTCCACAGTCAGTGATGATGGACACTGCAAATGGCCGCCACTCTGGTCCACAGTCAGTGATGATGGATACTGCAAATGGCCACCACTCTGGTCCACAGTCAGTGATGATGGACACTGCAAATGGCCACCACTCTGGTCCACAGTCAGTGGTGATGAGCATTGCAAATGGCTGCCACTCTGGTCCAGTCAGTGATGATGGACACTGCAAATGGCCGCCACTCTGAATGTGTGAGGTTTTAAATTCTTCCCCTTGTTGTGGTTTGATTGGGCAGACTGGCGCGAGTGGGCAAGGTGGGCCCAGTCATCGGGCAGTATGTGGATTCGCAGTGGAGCCTGGCCAGTTTTACCGTCCCTGCTGAGTGCGCCTGTATCTGCGCCTTCGGAAAGAACACATCGAAGAACGTCAACTCTGTCATAGGTACTGTGGGGAGTGGGAGAGAGAAGGAGGGGGAGCAGAGGGTCCGAGCTGGTGGAGGGGGACTCGAACAAGACCTGTACGAACACACAATTCCAGGGCAGCAGGCTATTCGGCCCCTCAAGCTGTTCCATCAATCGATACAGAGATGGAGCGAGGGGGGAAGGAGGGGATTGAGGCTGGGGATTTGGGGAGACACCTGCCAGGGACGGTATGAGGGGAGGGGTGTCAGGGGGAGACCCCACCTCACCTGCTGGCCATTCTGACTGATTTGTTGTCTGCTATTGACTGTGGGGTTTGTTGTAGAGCGGAGGGAGGCTGTGGGGGAGGGAATCAGGAGAGTGGGGATTACTCATCCTACTGCGTTCTTCTTACCCCAGACCTGGTGTCGATATTTTCACCCCCTTCCTAACACCCCCTCTCTCTCTCTGTCTCCAGCGATCTGTGTGGATGGGACATTTCACAAATACGTCTTCACCCCCGATGGAAACTGTAACGGGAAGCGTTCGATGTTTACCTGGACATTTGTGATGACGATGACTTCTAACGAGGCTGCCCACTCCCCTCAATACCTCTTTTCCCCCCCCCACCACCACACCATCCACAAACTCCAATCACACCCCCACAACACCTCACTGTGAGCTTTACTCTGTAATCTAACCCCGTGCTGTACCTGTCCTGGAGTGTTTGATGGGGACAGTGTATAGGGAGCTTTACTCTGTATCTAACCCCGTGCTGTACCTGTCCTGGGAGTGTTTGATGGGGACAGTGTATAGGGAGCTTTACTCTGTATCTCACCCCGTGCTGTACCTGTCCTGGGAGTGTTTGATGGGGACAGTGTAGAGGGAGTTTTACCTCTGTACCTAACCCCGTGCTTTACCTGTCCTGGGAGTGTTTGATGGAGACAGTAGCTGGATGAGCAAGAATTTGGAAATGTGTGCTGTCCTCTGCTGAGTGTTGTTGAAGGTTTGGAGTGCAAGTGATAACATTTGAATGTTACGAAGCCTCTATAGATAGTTAAACTATCATTGTATGTAAAGTAAATATGGTTTTTTAGAAAGCTTGACATTTTGTTTAATATTAAATGTGATTCCTATCAGTTTGTGTGAACTTTTACCTGGGTGTTTCTGTATTCCCTTTGCCAATGTCCACCATGGGGTTGGCGACTTTGAGGGGTGTGCTGGATTCTGGGATGGATAGAGGGCTGTCTCCCGTGTTTGGAAAGACCTGTCCACCCTGCATTGTATACCCACATTTCGCTAAACTTCCACATGTCCCTCTCTGCCAACATGGAGGGAGCGCCCTGTCTGACTCTGCTTCCCCCCTTTCCCTGAGTTACAGCACACTGCATAGAATCCACACAGTACAGAAAAGTGGCCATTCAGCCCATCCACCCTGCACCGGCTCATCCCACCCGGGGAAACCCATCACCCTATCCCCATAAACCTCCGCCTTTAGCACGGCCAATCCACCTAACCAGCGTATCTTTGGAGCGTGGGAGGAAATCAGAGCACCTGGAGTTTTTTAAACTAAAACCAAATGGAGAACATAGAAAAGTACAGCACAAACAGGCCCTTCGGCCCACAAGTTGCGCGAACATCCCTAACTACTAGGTTTACCTATAACCCTCAATCCTACTAAGTCCCATGTACTCATCCAGAAGTCTCTTAAAAGACCCTATTGAATCCGCCTCCACTACCACCACTGGCAGCCGATTCCACTCACCCACCACCCCTCTGAGTGAAAAACTTACCCCTGACATCTCCTCTGTACCTGCTCCCCAGCACCTTAAACCTATGTCCTCTCGTAGCAACCATTTCAGCCCTGGGAAAAAGCCTCTGAGGATCCACCTGATCAATACCTCTCAACATCTTATACATCAGGTCGCCTCTCATCCTTTGTCTCTCCAAGGAGAAAAAGACCGAGCTCTCTCAACCTATCCTCGTAGGTCACTGCCACCAATTCCAAGCAACATCCTTGTAAATATCCTCTGCACCCTTTCTATAGCTTCCACATCCTTCCTGTAATAGGCGACCAGAACTGAGCACAGTACTCCAAGTTGGGTCTGACCAGGGTCTTATACAGCTGCAGCATTATCTCCTGACTCCTAAACTCAATTCCTCAATTAATACTCCTTAATTAATACTCGCCAGTACACCATACACCGCCTTAACCACATCCTCTACCTGCAAAGATGATTTCAGAGTCAATGAACTCAGATCCCAAGATCTTCCACACTGCTAAGAGTCTTACCCTTAATACTATATTCCTTCATCCCCCCCCGCGCGCATCCTTTAATATCCCACCCGTCTGATCCCCCTCCCCCTGCACACTTTAATATCCCACCCAATCTAATCCCACTCCCCCGCACCCTTCAATATCCCACCCTTCCTCCCACTCCCCATACCTTTTAATATCCCACCCAGTCTAATCCCACTCCCTCTGCACCCTTTCATATCCTACCCAGTCTAATCCCTCTCCCCACACCCTTAATATCCCACCCAGTCTAATCCCATTCTCCCTTCTTCTCCCCCCCACCCTTTAATATCCCACCCAGTCTAATCCCACTTCCCCTGCACCCTTCAATATCCCACCCTTCCTCCCACTCCCCACATCCTTTAATATCCCACCCAGTCTAATCCCACTCTCCCCCTCACTCCCTATGCCCTATAATATCCACCCAGTCTAATCCCACTCCCTCTGCACCCTTTAATATCCACCCAGTCTCCCTCCCTCTCCCCACACCCTTTAATATCCCACCCAGTCTAATCCCACTCCTCTGCACCCTTTAATATCCCACCCAGTCTCCCTCCCTCTCCCCACACCCTTTAATATCCCACCCCAGTCTATCCCACTCCCTCTGCACCCTTTAATATCCCACCCAGTCTCCCTCCCTCTCCCCACACCCTTTAATATCCCACCCAGTCTAATCCCACTCTCCCCCCTCACTCCCTGCACCCTTTCATATCCTACCCAGTCTAATCCCTCTCCCCACACCCTTTAATATCCCACCCAGTCTAATCCCATTCTCACCCTCCACTCACTACACCCTTTAATATCCCACTCTCCCTTCTTCTCCCCACACCTTCAATATCCACCCAGCCTAATCCCACTCCCCCGCACCCTTTAATATCCCACCCAGTCTAATCCCACTCTCCCTGCACCCTTTAATATCCCACCCCACTCTCACTACTTCTCCCCACACCCTTTAATATCCCACCCAGTCTAATCCCACTCTCCCCCTCACTCCCTGCACCCTTTCATATCCTACCCCAGTCTAATCCCGCTCTCCCCCCTGCACCCTTTAATATCCCACCCACTCTCCCTCCTCTCCTCACACCCTTTAATATCCCACCCAGTCTAATCCCACTCCCTCTGCACCCTTTAATATCCCACCCAGTCTAATCCCACTCCTCTGCACCCTTTAATATCCCACCCAGTCTCCCTTCTTCTCCCCACACCCTTTAATATCCCCACCCAGTCTAATCCCACTCCCCCTCCACCCTTTAATATCCCCACCCACTCTCCCTTCTTCTCCCCACACCCTTTAATATCCCACCCAGTCTAATCCACTCCCTCTGCACCCTTTATATCCCACCCAGTCTAATCCCACTCCCCCTGCACCCTTTAATATCCCACCCACTCTCCCTTCTTCTGCCTACACCCTTTAATATCCCACCCAGTCTAATCCACTCTCCCCCCTCACTTCCTGCACCCTTTCATATCCCACCCAGTCTCATCCCACTCCCCCTCACCCTTTAATATCCACCCAGTCTAATCCCACTTTTTTACACGTTCCCATATCACAAACTAACCTCCTCCAAAGTCATCTCGGTGCTAGTCTGCATAGAGACAACAATGAAACCCCTTTGATCTACCCCTAAATGTATTGTGTAATACATTTGATACCCCTGAAGCCTCTGAGCCCAATCTCTACAATTGATGAACAAAATGACCTGGGCACCAGTTACAATTCCTCAATCAAATTTATTTAGAAATAAAATCATACAGAGTAAAAGAAATGGATTGGGTTGAAATGTTAACTCCTATCTTCCTATTCTCCAGCTCTGGCAGTACACTGATTTTGTATTGGAGTGAGTTGTGGGGGTTGATTGAGGTATATCAGTGCTGAGCACTTGTGCCTTTTATTGAGTGAGGTACACGGCCTTGGTCAGAGTGGATTCCATCACCAGTGTTGTCTTCCTGGCTATATCCTGAAATTCCTCTTTGATCATTTTCTGGTTAACCTGTAGACATCGTTGAGAATAAATTTGTGTAAAAATCTTCCAGCAAGTACCAACCCTCACAAATACAGATTCAGACAACTCCACCACTGCCCCCGCACTTCCCTCTCGTGCCCCCTTCCCCCCCTCCAGCCAAAAGCTGGACAACCTTCACCCAAAGGGGGCTCAGAAGGCGAGATGTCCCAGGAAGAGACCATTCAGTCCCTCCATTCTGTGCTGGTGTTTCTGCCCAACACCAGCCTCCTCTCGCCCCTTTGCTTCATTTCCCCACCGCCACCACGCCAAGTCCGAGCACAACACTCCCTGAAGGCCAGCCAGTGATGATGATGGAGGATCAGTCAATCCCCGAAACTGGATTGGAGATGCCCAAATTCTCGACAGGAAAGTTAAACAGGGCCCCTCGTTCACACTGACCTTCACAAAGAGATCAGAGAGATGTAACGTTCTCCAGTGATCTCGGAAAACTTTCTCCATGTGGATGAACATCTTTGATCCATCCGCTATGTTACGATAACCTGTCAATGCAATTCAGCATGTTAAACCTTTCAGCTCTTTGTTAACTGACACGATAACCCAGCACTGGCCCTCCCACAGTGCGGTGTCCCCTCGGCACTGGCCCTCCCACAGTGCGGCGCTCCCCACGGCGCTGGCCCTTCCACAGTGTGGCCCTCCCACAGTGCGGCGCTGGCCCTCCCACAGTGCGGCGCTCCCCTCGGCGCTGGCCCTCCCACAGTGCGGCGTGCTGTCAGCTTAGAGACTTGCGCCAATCTCTCTTGGCTTGGGCAAAAACCCAGAACTTCCAGCCTCAGTCACAAAAGGGGATCGTCCAGAGCTCCACTACTCAGTTCCACACAGACTAATGTCAGTGATTGGAGTTTGTCAGGGACTGGATGTTAGGGCACACGGGAGAGTGGGTACAGGATTGGCGCTGGGGCAACTGTACCCCAAAATGATCAAGTTGGTGAGATTGCGTCAGAAAGGGATGAGTTCGATTTACCAGGCTGGGCCGGGTAGACATGGAAGGTGTCCGATATCGTTGGCAGGCTCTTGGGTTCTTCATCTTCTATATTCATCGCCCGGAATCCTTCAAGTCTGACCCCGCTTTCAAATTCATCTGTGACAAAATGAACAAGAATATTTGCAACAAATTCTTTCCAGGTAATATTCAACCAAGACTTGCAACGTCTGCTGTTAATGGCTATGTTTTTGATAAAGCTCCCTCAACAGAGCTAGCCCTCTCGATTTACAAACATCCAGCAACCTATGGCAAGTGGGTGTGGCACTTCACTTCTGACTGAGCGAACCATGCACCTTACACTCCCTGGGTACATCCTGAAAAATGGCCCGGACCTGGACAGCACTGATTAAACACGGGTTATAATGTGAACAGCACTTTTCTCAATCACATCATGGTCTTATCTCAGCAATGGGACCACGGGTAACGCAGACGTCAACAAGCTTTGCTCATCACTAATTCTGCCCTGTCTGAAGTGAGTTTTAGATTTTACTTTCAATCGAGTTTATTATTGCTGAATTCAATGAAAAGCATAGGGTTAGATACAGAGTAAAGCTCCTTCTACACTGTCCCCATCAAACACTCACAGGACAGGGACAGCACGGGGTTAGATGCAGAGTAAAGCTCCCTCTACACTGTCCCCCCATCAAACACTCCCAGGACAGGTACAGCATGGGGTTAGATACAGAGTAAAGCTCCCTCTACTCTGTCCCCATCGAACACTCCCAGGACAGGTACAGCACGGGGTTAGATACAGAGTAAAGCTCCCTCTACTCTGTCCCCATCGAACACTCCCAGGAAAGGTACATCACGGGGTTAGATACAGAGGTTAAATGATGGTAGTGAATCGTCTTACCTCCTCTACAGGCCTGGATGACAAAGATTTTTGGTTTGAGGCGCAGGCTGGGACAATTTTCATTGTTAAACATCATGAAGATCTTCTCCAGTTCCACTCCAGCCTCTCCATCCACTCCGAAAATATTGTTGGCATCATCGCGCCGTGGGCCATGATGCAGATAAACACACAGCTGATGTTTGGAATCTTGCCGATCTTCTTGTGAAATTCCTCAAAACGCAAGGTTATTTCCTGAAAGAAAGCAGAAAGTCAATCGGGAAATCTTTATAGATTCGCGGTAAATGTCAATATTCCATCTCATCTTGACATTCAATGGCATTTCTGTCACTGAATCCCCCCGACTATCAACATCCTGGGGGTTACCATTGACCAGAAACTGAACTGGACCCAGCCATATAAAAACTGTGGCTCCCAGAGCAGGTCAGAGGCTGGGAATCCTGCGGAGAGTAACTCACCTCCTGACTCCCCGCAAAGCCTGTCCACCATCTACAAGGCATAAGGCGGGAGTGTGATGGAATACTCTCCTGCACGGCTCCGACAACACTCGAGAAGCTCGACACCATCCGGGACAAAGCAGCAACCCCCCCCCGGTTCGATTGACACGCTAACCACACACCCTTGACATTCACTCCCTCCACTACCGACACACAGCGGCAGCAGTGTGTACCGCAGTGACTTGCCAAGACTTCTTCGACAGCGCCACCCAAATCCACCACCTCTACCCCCCAGAAGGACAAGGGCAGCAGACTCCATGGGGAACACACACAGATACACACCCCTCCCCCCACCAACACACACTATCCCAATTTGGAAATATATTGGCTGTTTCTTCTGTGCCTGGGTCAAAACCCTGGAACTCCCTCCCTAACAGCACTGTGGGTGTACATACACCACACAGGACTGCAGCGGGTTCAAGATGGCAGCTCACCCACCACCTTCTCAGAGCGGGGTGTTGGGGAGGGGGGAGTAGTTAGCGCTGGGGAATAAGTCCAGGGCCCTGCTACATCTCTGTGAACGGATAAATATGACACACAAATATTGTGTAGACTGTTAACCCGATTGCCACTGATCAAAGCTTTGAAAGTGTAATATCTTGCCTTATTTTTAGGATCAATGCAGGACTCGAGGCAAAATTTAAACGACTCCAAGAGATTTTTCACTTTCTTATAGGCCTCTTCTGCTCCTTCCCTCCCCTTTTTGACACACAGCAGAAAGGCATGACGTTCTCCCGTCATGTCATAGCAGTCCTAGGAACAAATATCGACAGGTTATTGGCCTGCTGAATTGGCCCTCTTCCACATTTGCCCCCCCTCCCTCCGACCCCAACATCCTCCCCTCCACAAGACCAGGCCTCTGACTGTCCCCTGCCCACACTCGACCACCCACCCCCCCCCACCCACACACCTCCCACTCCCCTCCCCTCACCTCACCCATCCACCCCCTCCTCATACCCCAATCTCACTCAAGGTTTCAATCTGACCACTGTCATGTATCAGGTGTTAGCACTGCTATCTCACAGCACCAGACACCTGAGTTCGAATCCAGCCTCGGATCACTGTCTGTGCGGAGTCTGCACATTCTCCTTGTGTCTGTGTGGGCTTTCCGGTTTCCTCCCACAGTCCAAAGATGTGTAGCTTAGGCGGATTGCTCATGTTAAATTTCCCCTTAGTGTCCAAAGGTATGCAGGTTTGGTGGATTGGCCATGCTAAATGTGTAGGGTTATAGGTTAGGGTGGAGGGGGGAATGCCTGTGCAGAATTGATGGGCCGAATGGCCTCCTTCCGTGCTATAGAGATTCTGTGGCTCTCGTTGCAGGGTGGGTATCTTTCCTGGTTGGGGAATCTAGAACAAGGAATCCCAGTCTCAGGATACAGAGGAGGCCATTTAGGACTGAGAGTGGGAGAAACTCCTTCACTCTGAAGGTGATGAACCTGTGGAATTCTCTACCACGGAAAGCCGTAAAGGCCAAGTCATGGAATATATTTCAGGAGGAAGTGGATAACGTGTTGGATTTTAATGGCATTGTGGGATATGGAGAAAGCATGGACAGATCAGTTGTGATCATACTGAATGGCAGAGCAGGTTTGAAGGGCCGAATGGCCTACACCTGCTCCAAGTTCCAATGTTTCTTTGTGTACATCCAGCCTACTTTGTTCCAACTGAAACCAGTTTGAAGTGCTTTTTTAAAAGGGAAATGTGGGCCATTGTGATAGGTGATTGTGGTATTAGGTATCATCTGGTACACTCTGAACTTTCACTTGGCCTGGCGGTCAAAGATCAGATAGCAACGTGTAAATATAAGTGGCAGCCAGGCCGTAGGAGCGTCTTCACGTCCTGTTAGTAACGACGTTAGTCTACAGTAGTGTTATCAGTCCAACTGCAAGCCTTGGGCCTGGCCTGGTCTGCCCAGGGCCCAGACCTGTCGCCACACCATCCAGGAAAGGCTCAGGCTGCGATCTGGGCCTGTACGGTTCAGCAATGAGGCGAAGCTAAAATAGCGACGATTTCTCCTTGGCGCCCACAGAGTTGAAGACCTTTCTCACCTATGAACCACACCCCTCACCCTCACCCTCCCCTCAGACACTGCTGAACAGTCTCTAAGCTCAGCCTCCCTGAATTGCAATTGGAAAAACCGTCATCAATAGCATCTCAGTACCTGGTCTGGACGCAGTGTTCCACTAGTTCCGACATCTGTCAAAAGAAAGCAGAAATTTATATCATCATTCAAGATAAAAGTAGAAGTGGACCATTCGGCCCCTCAAGGATGGTTGCTGGTTCCTAATAAAGGGCTGCATGTTACAACCATTTCAAAAAATAACAGAAAGGAGACTTCACTTAGCATTCCAATCAACAAAAGGAGTGAATGAAGATGACAAAATGTCTGAACCCAGAGTAAAAGTGTCAGGGTATGACTGTCCACCATTATTCTCAGACACTTTTAGAACATAGAACATTACAGCGCAGAACAGGCCCTTCGGTCTACGATGTTGCGCTGACCAGTTAAAAAACAATGACCCTCTAACCTAAACCAATCCCTTTCCATCCATAAACCTATCCACGGATCTCTTTAACGTCCCCAAACCAGGCGCATTTACAACTGCAGCAGGCAGGGCATTCCAATCCCTCACCACCCTCTGGGTAAAGAACCTACCCCTGACATCCGTCCTATAACTACCCCCCCTTAATTTAAAGCCATGCCCCCTCGTGCTAGTTTTCTCCATCCGAGGAAAAAGGCTATCACTGTCCACCCTATCTAAACCTCTAATCATCTTATATGTTTCAATAAGATCCCCTCTTAGCCGCCTTCTTTCTAACGAAAACAACTCCAAATCCCTCAGTCTCTCCTCATAGGACCTCCCCTCCATAACAGGCAACATCCTGGTAAACCTCCTCTGCACCCTCTCCAAAGCCTCCACATCCTTCCTATAATGTGGGGACCAGAACTGCACACAATACTCCAAGTGCGGCCGCACCAGAATTGTGTACAGTTGCAACATGACGCTGCGACTCCTAAATTCAATCCCCCTACCAATAAACGCCAAGATACCGTATGCCTTCTTAACAACCTTATCTACTTGATTCCCAACTTTCAGGGATCTATGTACACATACACCTAGATCCCTCTGTTCATCTATTCAGAGTCCTCCCGTTAGCTCTATACTCGACACATCTGTTATTCTTACCAAAGTGAATTACCTCACATTTCTCCGCATTAAACTCCATCCGCCACCTCTTGGCCCAGCTCTGTCCAAGTCTCCCTGCAAACTATGACACCCTTCCTCACTCTCTACCACACCTCCGACTTTGGTGTCATCAGCAAATTTACTAATCCACCCAACTATACACTCATCCAGATCATTAATAAAAATCACAAACAGCAGTGGCCCCAAAACAGATCCCTGAGGCACACCACTCGTAACTGAACTCCATGACGAATACTTACCATCAACCACCACCCTCTGTCTCCTATCTGCTAGCCAATTCCTGATCCAATTACCTGGATTACCCCCAATCCCATACATCTGCATTTTCTGCAGAAGCCTTCCATGGTGAACCTTATCAAACGCCGTACTAAAATCCATATATACCACGTCAACTGCCTTACCCCCATCCACCTCTTTGGTCACTTCCTCAAAAAACTCAATAAGGTTAGTAAGGCACGACCTACCCGCTACAAAACCATGCTGACTATCTCCAATCAATTCATTACTCTCCAAATAACTATAAATCCTATCCCTAATAATTTTTTCTAAAACCTTGCCCACAACAGAAGTAAGACTCACCGGTCTATAATTCCCGGGGAAGTCTCTGTTCCCCTTCTTAAACAATGGGACAACATTCGCTATCCTCCAATCTTCTGGCACTATACCTGAGACCAACGACGACCTGAAGATCAGAGCCAGAGGCTCTGCAATCGTCTCTCTTGCCTCCTAGAGAATCCTAGGGTAAATCCCGTCCGGCCCAGGGGACTTATCTATTTTCAAACCCTCAAGAATATCCAGCACATCCCCCTTATCAACTGCAATACTGTCTAGTTTACACCCCTGTAACCCAGTGTTCTCCTCAGCTACATTTATGTCCCCCTGCGAGAACACCGAAGAGAAATATTGGTTCAATGCCTCTCCAATCTCTTCCGGTTCCACACACAACTTCCCTCTGCTGTATGTAACTGGCCCTAATCTTGCCCTAACCAACCTTCTGTTCTTAACATACCTATAGAACGCCTTAGGATTCTCCTTAATCCTATCAGCCAAAGTCTTCTCATGTCCTCTTGTAGCCCTTCTTAACTCACTCTTCACTCTTCCCAGCCAATCTAAAGCTTTCTAGTACACTACCTGAGCCCTCAAGTCTCATCCGAATATAAGCCTCCTTTTTCTTTTTAACCAGCGAATCAACTTTTTTAGTGCACCACGGTTCCCTAGCTCGACCAATTCCTCTTTGCTTGACAGGGACATACCTACCAAGGACTCGCAGTAGCTGCTCCTGGAAAAAACTCCACATTTCGGACGTTCCCAGTCCCTGTAGTCTCCTAGTCCAACCTATGCTTCCTAATTCTCTCCTAATAGCCTCATAATTACCCTTCCCCCAGCTAAAACTACTGACCCGAGGTTCATGCCTATCCCTTTCCATCACTAAGGTGAACGTAACCGAATTGTGGTCACTATCACCAAAATGCACACCAATGCCAAGTCTAGCACCTGGTCTGGCTCATTTCCCAGCACCAAATCCAATATAGCCTCATCTCTAGTTGGCCTATCTACATACTGAGTCAAAAAACCTTCCTGCACGCTTTGTACAAAAACTGACCCCTCTAACGAGCTAGAGCTATAGCAATTCCAATCAATATGAGTAAAGTTAAAGTCCCCCATAACAATTACCCTATTACTTTCACTCCTAACCAGGATCGTCTCCGCAATCCTTTCCTCAACCTCTCTAGAACTTTTAGGAGGTCAATAAAAGACTCCCAACAGGGTGACCTCTCCTCTCCTGTTTCTAATCTCCGCCCATACTACCTCAATAGACAAGTCCTCATCAAACTTCCTCTCTGACACTGTGATACAGTCCTTGACTAATAATGCTACCCCTCCCCCCCTTCTACCTCCTTCTCTACTCCAACTGAAGCATTTGAACCCCGGAACCTGCAACAACCATTCCTGACCCTGCTCTATCCATGTCTCTGAAATGGCCACAACATCAAAGTCCCAGGTACTGATCCACGCTGCAAGTTCATCCACTTTATTGCGAATACTTCTCGCATTAAGAACATAAGAACATAAGAAATAGGAGCAGGAGTAGGCCATCTGGCCCTTCGAGCCCGCCCCGCCATTCAATAAGATCATGGCTGATCTGTTGTGACTGAGCTCCACCTTCCCGCCCTCTCCCCATAATCCTTAATCCCTTCTCTTATCAAAAACCCATCAACCCGTTTCTTAAAAATATTTAGCGAGGCAGTCTCCACCACTTCAATGGGCAGAGAATTCCAGAGATTCACCACCCTTTGAGTGAAGAAGTTCCTCCTCAACTCCGTTCTAAACCGCCCCCCCCCCTTTATCTTGAGGCTGTGCCCCCTAGTCCTATTATCCTTTCTGAGCGGGAAGAGTCTCTCCACCTCTATCCTATCCATCCCATTCATCATCTTATATGTCTCAATGAGATCTCCCCTCATTCTTCTAAACTCTAACGAGTACAAGCCTAGTTTATTCAGCCTCTCCTCATAGCTCAATCCCCTCAACTCCGGTATCAGCCTAGTAAACCTCCTCTGCACTCCCTCCAGGGCCAAAATATCCTTGCGCAGGTGCGGCGCCCAAAACTGCACACAGTACTCCAGCTGCGGCCTCACCAATGCCCTATACAGCTGCAGCAAGACCTCCCTACTTTTATATTCAATCCCCCTCGCTATGAAGGCCAGCATCCCATTCGCCTTCCTGACCACCTGCTGCACCTGCAAGCTGGGTTTTTGCGACTCATGCACAAGGACCCCGAGGTCCCTTGCATTTCAAACCCTGCTCCGCCCCACCCCCACGATGCCGTACATTGCAGTCCCCATCTATGCCCCCCTCACTTTCACCCCTCCGAATCAGTTTAAACCTCCCTGCATAACCTTTGCAAATTTACCCCCCAGGATATTGGTTCCCCTCTGATTCTTATGGAGAAGTAAAGTCATCATTTGAATTGAGGTAACCAGTTTGGGGAAAAGAAGACAAGGAATGGCCTTGGCTCTTTACCGCATTGAAGTAAAATTAGTCTCAAAATATTTTCTGAATTGGAGTTGTAACGTTTGGACTAATGAGACAAGGAATCTGGTGAATTGGTGCAGCGATGATAATCTCTCCCTCAATGTTAACAAAATTAAGGAGATTGTCATTGACTTCAGGAAGTGTAAAGGAGAACATGCCCCTGTCTATTATCAGTGGGGACGAAGTAGAAAGGGTTGAGAGCTTCAAGTTTTTAGGTGAGCAGATCACCAACCACCTGTCCTGGTCCCCCCCCACGCCAACACTACAGTTAAGAAAGCCCACCAATGCCTCTACTTTCTCAGAAGACTACGGAAATTTGGCATTGCTGTTATGACTCACCAACTTTTACTAGAAAGCATCCTTTCTGGTTGTATCACAGCTCGGTGTGGGCTCCTGCTCTATCTGAGACCACAAGGAACTACAAAAGGCATGAATATAGCCCAATCCATCATACGAACCAGCCTCCCATCCATTGACTCTGTCTACACTTCCTGCTGCCTTGGAAAAGGAGCCAGCATAATTAAAGGACCCCACGTACCCGAGACATTCTCTCTTCCACCTTCTTCCATCGGGAAGAAAGATATTGAAGTCTGAGTTCACGCACCAACTGACTCAAGAACCGCTTCTTCCCTGCTCCCATCAGACTCTTGAATGGACCTACCTCACATTAAGTTGATCTTTCTCTACACCCTAGCTATGACTGTAACACTACATTCTGCACTCTCTCCTTTCCTTCTTTATGAACGGTATGTTTTGTCTGTATAGCACCCAAGGAACAACAGTTTTCACTGTGTGTTAATACATGTGGCAATAATAAATTTGCACGTCCCATCTCCTCGAAGGCTGCAAATTTATTAAAGCCTGCAGAGGTAAGATGCGAGGACTACACTAAACTTATAGAACATGTCAGTGATTGGTGTGAGGTGTGTAGGAAGTCCAGAAGGACACATCACCACTGATAGTAACTCTGCTCTTGGCCAGAGATTTTAACAACATTGTGGCCATGGACCATCAAGATCGGCGATAAGGCAAACAATATATTCATTTGGCACTTTATAGATTTAGCGACCAGATTTAGTCAATCAACAGTGATCCGTTGTAAAGAAAAGAGAGTATTCCTCGACCAAATCCTGGGAAAATGGATAGGGACCAGAATGGGGCCACAGGCAAAGTTCCTAACAGACAATGAGGTGGAATTTGCTAAAGATGAGATAAGGGATAAGTGTGAAAACATGAGTATCTTGGTCATGAGTACGGAGTGGAAAGCCCATTTAGTAATGGGGTGTGTGAGAGGAACCGTGCAATAAGAGATGACATACTCCGGAAAATTTTGGCAGATAGACAAAATTGCAAGTTAAATTCAACCTTAGCGTGGGCAGTACATGCAAAGAATTATTGCAGATGGCTGGGGGCTGTAGTCCCTATCAATTAGTCTTTGGCGGGAACCCTATAATTCTGTCCATTTTGAGGGACCAGCCTCCAGCTTGGGAAGGCACTAAAATTTACACTGCCTTTGCTGAGCACTTAATGCTTTGCATAAAAGTAGAAGAACGTTTTTGGAAACAGAAGTCTCTGAAATAATTCGCAGAGCTTTAAGGCACAATGTATGGCATCAAACACTTTTTTCCAACAAGGAGACATACTATAAGAGACAATCTTAATGAATGGAAAGGCCCAGGGAAGGTTATAGGCCTAGATGGCAAAACAATTGTTTGTGGCATTGTAATCAGACTATTAAGGTTCATTCATCAAGGATAATGGTACAGATTACAAATATGCGAATGTAGAAAGAGCAGGGAAACATGTGGAGGAACCAGGGTCATCCAATACTTACATGTTACAGAATTATGAGGACCGGTTAGCTGAAATTGACAAGGTATCTAGAGGAACCCAATACTTCTGATGAACTAAAACAAGACCATTTTTCCAAAAGGACAACAACCAAAAGTTGGTACAAAAGTGTAAATACTTGCCTGAAAGGGTCCAGTCAATGGAAGGATGCAACTACTCAATACTAGAGCAGGGAAGGCCATTGGGAAGTATAAACACTGGTTAAATGTACAGAATACAGGGGAGGTTGTCAAGACCATGGATTGGGAACACAAAGTTCAAAAGCGGAGAGCACAGAAACCTAGTGCCTGTTCAGATAGCAAGTCCGATAGTGAACACCATGACAGGAAGAGATCAAGAACTACTGAAAGAACGTCCCACAACAGGCAAGAAAGATCAAGCAGTGGGTGTACAGAATGAGATATCAGGCTTGACATGGTCTCGAAACAGGGGTAGGACTACAAGTTTTACCAGGAGTAGAAACCCACATGTTTGTGAGGTTTTGGCGGCTTCCAATAAATTAGATGAAAAAGTTACAGAAGATGCCAAACACCAAGAACTGCATTGTTGGAGTGAATTTGGGGGGATCCACAGAGGTACCAGATAGGGAACAGAGAGCTCTATCTCACAGATGGATTTGCACGGAGAAGGTGATTCCTGATAAGGCAAAAGCCAAGCTCGTGGCAAAGGGATTTGAAGAAAATTTAGAAGGCCAGGATTTAAGAGTGGATTCACCCGCGGCAGGAAAGGTTATTGTAAAGATCTTCTCAGCGCTGTTAGCTACAAAGGCATGGGAATGCAAATCTATCGATATAAAAGCTGCCTTTTTGCAAGCGCGTCATCTTCAGAGAAACATTTTTCTCTGTCCTTCCAAAGAGGCAGCTAACATAGAAGGAATAAAGTTTAAGTTTATTTATTAGTCACAAGTAGGCTTACACTAACACTGCAATGAAGTTACTGTGAAAAATCCCCCAGTCACGACAATCTGGTGCCTGTTCAAGTACACTGAGGGAGAATTTATTATCAAACCAGCAGATCTTTAGAGTGTGGGAGGAAACTGGAACACCCAGAGGAAACCCACGCAGACACGGGGAGAACGTGCAAACTCCACACAGACAGTGACCCAAGCCGGGAATCGAACCCAGGACCCTGGCACTGTGATGTGCGAGAGTTGAGTACAAAAATGAATGATCCTACAGTGGAAGACATAATGAGAGTAAATAAAACATTGGCCAGACTAAAAAAAACCCAGGGGTGTATTTTGAGGTTCCCGTTTTTGGGTGACCTTAGTCACCTGAAACTCACAGTTTATTGTAGTGGGTTTTCAAGTGCGGAAGGTTTTATAAGCTGTCCTTTGGGGGAAAATGGTAAGTGTTGCCCTCTTCGTAGAATCCTACAGCGCAGCAGGAGGCCATTCGGCCTATCAACTCTGCACTGACTACAATTCCATCCAGGTCCTATCCCTGTAATCCCACATATTCACCCTAATAATCCCCCCAACATGACAGTCAATTTAACATGGCCAATCAACCTAAATGATGTGGGTATGCCGGCGTTGGACTGGCGTGAACACAGTAAAAAGTCTGACAACACCAGGTTTTAGTCCAACCGATTTATTTGATAATATTCTCACAGTGAGAATATTATCAAATAAATCGGTTGGACTAAAACCTGGTGTTGTCAGACTTTTTACTGCAATCAACCTAACACATCTTCAGATTGTGGGAGGAAACCCACGCAGATTCTTGTATGGGCAACAAAGAAAATAAGGAGAGCAGTAAAAAGTACATTGGCTGCTGAGATACTAAGCCTCGTAGAGGCAGTGGGATGTGGCTTTTTTCATATCCCGGTTACTGATGGAAATGTTGGGGTTAGGGGATTTGGGTAAAGTACCCACTGAGTGTCACATTGGGAATCAGTCACTTTGGGGAAATGTACATACCACACAGAGTGCAAACGAGAAAAGGTTCTGGATAAACACAGCCAGCTTTAAACAAATATTGGACAAGGAAGGACTAGCAAAAGTAAAAACAAAGAAAATTACAGCACAGGAACAGGTCCTCCAAGCCTGCACCAACCATGCTGCCTGACTGAACTAAAACTCCCTACCCTTCCGAGGACTATATCCCTCTATTTCTGTCTCATTCATGTACTTGTCAAGATGCCCCTTAAAAGTCACTACCATATCTGCTTCCACTATCTCCCCCAGCAACGAGTTCCAGTCTCTGTGTAAAAAAATCTGCCTTGTACATCTCTTTCAAAACTTGTCCCTCACACCTTAAACCTGTGCCCCCTCGGTAATTGACTCTTCCACCCTGGGAAAAAGCTTCTGACTATCCACTCTGTCCATGCCTCTCATAATCTTGTAGACTTCTATCAGGTCTCCCCTCAACCTCCATCGCTCCAGTGAGAACAAACCAAGTTTCTCCAACCTCTCCTCACAGCTGATGCCCTCCATATCAGGCAACATCCTAGTAAATCTTTTCTGTACCCTCTTCAAAACCTCCATATCCTTCTGGTAGTATGGCGACCAGAATTGAACACTATATTCCAAGTGCGGCCTCACTAAGGTATTATAAAGCTGCAACATGACTTGCTAATTTTAAAATTCAATGCCTGTCCGCTGAAAGCAAGCATGCCGTATGCCTTCTTGACTTCTTTTATTATTGGACTGCAACTCAAGAGACTGGACCCGCCGCACCCCTCCCTGTCTGTGCGACCCGCCGCACCCCTCCCTGTCTGTGCGACCCGCCGCACCCCTCCCTGCCTGTGCGACCCGCCGCACTCCTCCCGGTCTGTGCGACCCGCCGCACCCCTCCCTGTCTGTGCGACCCGCTGCACCCCTCCCTGCCTGTGCGACCCGCCGCACTCCTCCCGGTCTGTGCGACCCGCCGCACCCCTCCCTGTCTGTGCGACCCGCCGCACCCCTCCCTGCCTGTGCGACCCGCCGCACTCCTCCCGGTCTGTGCGACCCGCCGCACCCCTCCCTGCCTGTGCGACCCGCCGCACTCCTCCCGGTCTGTGCGACCCGCCGCACCCCTCCCTGTCTGTGCGACCCGCCGCACCCCTCCCTGTCTGTGCGACCCGCCGCACTCCTCCCGGTCTGTGCGACCCGCCGCACCCCTCCCTGCCTGTGCGACCCGCCGCACCCCTCCCTGTCTGTGCGACCCGCCGCACCCCTCCCTGCCTGTGCGATCCGCCGCACCCCTCCCTGTCTGTGCGACCCGCCGCACTCCTCCCGGTCTGTGCGACCCGCCGCACCCCTCCCTGTCTGTGCGACCCGCCGCACTCCTCCCGGTCTGTGCGACCCGCCGCACCCCTCCCTGTCTGTGCGACCCGCCGCACTCCTCCCGGTCTGTGCGACCCGCCGCACTCCTCCCTGTCTGTGCGACCCGCCGCACTCCTCCCGGTCTGTGCGACCCGCCGCACCCCTCCCTGTCTGTGCGACCCGCCGCACTCCTCCCGGTCTGTGCGACCCGCCGCACCCCTCCCGGTCTGTGCGACCCGCCGCACCCCTCCCTGTCTGTGCGACCCGCCGCACTCCTCCCGGTCTGTGCGACCCGCCGCACTCCTCCCGGTCTGTGCGACCCGCCGCACCCCTCCCTGTCTGTGCGACCCGCCGCACCCCTCCCTGCCTGTGCGACCCGCCGCACCCCTCCCGGTCTGTGCGACCCGCCGCACCCCTCCCTGTCTGTGCGACCCGCCGCACCCCTCCCTGCCTGTGCGACCCGCCGCACTCCTCCCGGTCTGTGCGACCCGCCGCACCCCTCCCTGCCTGTGTGACCCGCCGCACTCCTCCCGGTCTGTGCGACCCGCCGCACCCCTCCCTGCCTGTGCGACCCGCCGCACCCCTCCCTGCCTGTGCGACCCGCCGCACCCCTCCCTGCCTGTGCGACCCGCCGCACCCCTCCCTGCCTGTGCGACCCGCCGCACCCCTCCCTATCATCAGGAAACTTGGATCCACAGAGTCATAGAATCCACAGTGCAGAAGGAGGCCATTTGGCCCATCATGACAATTTCTAAGGTTTGGCACTCTGCGTTCAGCTGGGTTTGATAATAATCAAGTCACCTCCGGATAGAAGATTTATACCTTTATTCTTTTACGACGTCGGAGCTAGTTTTCCTTAGGGTGGGTAGGCATCAGTGGTCCCGCAGACCCAGGCAAAACTAACTTCTTTGTTCTACTTTTTCCAAACACTTATCCCAGTCGGTAGGCGGGCTTCTAGAGCATTAGCCCATTACAACTTGTCCCCGACTCTTTCACACAAATAGAGTGGAAGTATAGCTGCATGCACAGTTCATAACGTTCTGAAAACCAATCGACTCTGTACACATTCTCATCGCAATAAATCCTTACACGACAGTTAAAACACTTGGTACCAGGTACAGAGTGTGATTAATGGCACTTCTGCCTATGTGAAGGACAGCATGAGATTACAAACGATACATAAACCTTATGGCTTTTATATTCTCAATCGAGCTGCCCTACCAAGAATGCCACTGAGGTTCTATCCCCAGAACATCACCTATTTACCCTGCTAATTCCCCCTGACATTAATTTAGCATAGTCAATCGACCTAACCCGCACATCTTTGGAGTGTGGGAGGACACTGGAGCACCCAGAGGAAACCCATGCAGACACGGGGAGAAGGTGCAGTCTCCACACAGACAGTAACCTCACCATTTTACTGCCCACCTCACACACTCTAACCCCTGGTGTATGCACTTTTATCGAGCAACGCCATTGGAAACTGATCCTCTTCTCCTGAGCACCAACTTTGATCCCTCCTCGATCGAACTCAAAGTCCGTATGGGCCACACCCTTCAAACTGAATGCTTTCTCTTTCACTCCCAGTACTTCCTTGCCTATTTGTTGCCAGGAAACTGTCTGATTCCAGCACCAGGTAACGCCCACCTCCGGCTGATCGACTTCCCCCCAGAGGACTGAGCAAAACCTGGAGGAGGTTACAGAGATAGGAAGGGTTGTAGGGGCTGGAGGAGGTTACAGAGATAGGGAAGGTTGTAGGGGCTGGAGGAGGTTACAGAGATAGGGAGGGTTGTAGGGGCTGGAGGAGGTTACAGAGATAGGGAGGGTTGTAGGGGCTGGAGGAGGTTACAGAGATAGGGAGGGTTGTAGGGGCTGGAGGAAGAACATAGAGACGGGGAGGGTTGTGAGGGCTGGTGGAGGTTACAGAGATAGGAAGGTTGTAGGAGGTGGAGGAGGTGCAGAGATAGTGAGAGCTGTAGGGGCTGGAGGAAGTTATTGACAGGGAGGGTTGCAGGGGATTGGAGGAGGTTCGAGAAATAGGGAGGGTTGTCGGGCCTGGATGAGGTTACAGAGATAGGGAGGGTTGTATGGACTGGAGGAGGTTACAGAGATAGGGAGGGTTGTACGGGCTGGAGGAGGTTATGGAGATAGGGAGGATTGTAGGGGCTGGAGGAAGTTACAGAGATATGGAGGGTTGTAAGGGCTGGAGGAGGTTATAGAGATAGGGAGGGTTGTAGGGGCTGGGGAAGGTTATAGAGATAGGGAGGGTTGTAGGGACTGGAGAAGATGACAGAGATAGGGAGGGTTGTACGGGTTGGAGGAGGTTACAGAGTTAGGGAGGGTTGTACCTGCTGGAGTGGATTACAGAGGTAGCGAGGATTGAAGAGGCTGGAGGAAGTTACAGAGATAGGGAGGGATGTAGGGGCTGGAGGAAGTTACAGAGATACACTCTGGTGCCTGTTCGGGTACATTGAGAGAGAATTTAGCACGGCCAATGCACCCTAACCAGCACATCTTTCAGACTGGGGCAGGAAACCGGGGAACCCGGATGAAACCCATGCAGACACGGGGAGAATGTGCAGGTTCCACACAGACAATGACCCGAGCCGGGAATTGAACGCGAGACCGTGGTACTGTGAGACAGCAGTGCTAACCGCTGTGCCACCCTTTGATAATCCATTACACTCCATCCTTTCCTTGTAGATACCGACAACCCATTGTAATGGATTGTAAATATCTGGGACCCGGTGCAGATCCACTCAATACTTCCTCCCATTCCCCACGTCCCATCCAATCCCCACTCTGTGTAATCCCCTCCGTCTATTCCAAACCTCCATCCATTTTACTGCCCACCTCACACACTCTAACCCCTGGTGTACGCACCTTTATCGAGCAATGCCATTGGAAACTGGTTCTCTTCTGAGCACCGACTTTGATCCCTCCTCAATTGAACTCAAAGTCCGTATGGGCCACACCCTTCAAACTGAATGCTTTCTCTTTCACTCCCAGTACTTCCTTACCTATTTATTGCCCAGGAAACTGTCTGATTCCAGCACCAGGTAACGCCCTCCTCCGGCTGCTCCTGATCGACTTCCCCCCAGAGGACCGAGCAAAACGTGGAGCAGGTTACAGAGATAGGGAGGGTAGTAGGGGCTGGAGGAGGTTATAGAGATAGGGAGGGTTGTAGGGACTGGAGGAGGTTACAGAGATAGGGACGGTTGTAGGGACTGGAGGAGATTAGAGATAGGGAGGGTTGTAGGAGCTGGAGGAGGTTACAGAGTTAGGGAGGGTTGTACGGGTTGCAGGAGGTTACAGAGATAGGGAAGATTGTAGGGGCTGGAGGATGTTACAGAGATACACTCCGGTGCCTGTTCGGGTACATTGAGAGAGAATTTAGCACAGCCAATGCACCCTAACCAGCACGTCTTTCAGACTGGGGCAGGAAACCAGAGCACCCGGATGAAACCCATGCAGACACAGGGAGAAGGTGCAGTCTCCATACAGACAGTGACCCGAGCCAGGAATTGAACCCGAGACCACGGTACTGTGAGACAGCAGTGCTAACCACTGTGCCACCCTTTGATAATCCATTATACTCCGTCCTTTCGTTGTAGACACCGACAACCCATTGTAATGGATTGTAAATATCTGGGACCCGGCGCAGATCCACTCAATACTTCCTCCCAATCCGGGAAACGTCCCGACCAATCCCCACTCTGTGTAATCCCCTCCGTCTATCCCAAACCTCCATCCATTTTACTGCCCACCTCACACACTCTAACCCCTGGTGTACGCACCTTTATCGAGCAACGCCATTGGAAACTGGTCCTCTTCTCCTGAGCACCGACTTTGATCCCTCCTCGATCAAACTCAAAGTCCGTATGGGCCACACCATTCAAACTGAATGCTTTCTCTTTCACTCCCAGTACTTCCTTACCTATTTATTGCCCAGGAAACTGTCTGATTCCAGCACCAGGTAACGCCCTCCTCCGGCTGCTCCTGATCAACTTCCCCCCAGAGGACCGAGCAAAACCTGGAGGAGGTTACAGAGATAGGGAGGGTGGTAGGGGCTGGAGGAGGTTATAGAGATCGGGAGGGTTGTAGGGGCTGGAGGAGGTTATAGAGATAGGGAGGGTTGTAGGGGCTGGAGGAAGTTACAGAGATAGGAAGGTTGTAGGAGGTGCAGAGATAGTGAGAGTTGTAGGGGCTGGAGGAAATTATTGACAGGGAGGATTGCAGGGGATTGGAGGAGGTTCGAAAAATAGGGAGGGTTATCGGGCCTGGATGAGGTTACAGAGATAGGGAGGGTTGTATGGGCTGGAGAAGGTTATAGAGATAGGGAGGGTTGTACAGGCTGGAAGAGGTTACAGAGATAGGGAGGGTTGTACGGGCTGGAGGAGGTTACGGAGATAGGGAGGATTGTAGGGGCTGGAGGAAGTTACAGAGATATGGAGGGTTGTAAGGGCTGGAGGAGGTTACAGAGATAGGGAGCGTTGTAAGGGCTGGAGAATGTTATAGAGATAGGGAGGGTTGTAGGGACTGGAGGAGGTTATAGAGATAGGGAGGGTTGTCGGGGCTGGAGAAGGTTATAGAGATAGGGAGGGTTGTAGGGACTGGAGGAGGTTACAGAGATAGGGAGGGTTGTAGGGGCTGGAGAAGGTTATAGAGATAGGGTTGTAGGGGCTGGAGGAGGTTACAGAGATAGGGAGGGTTGTATGGGCTGGAGAAGGTTGTAGAGATAGGGAGCGTTGTAAGGGCTGGAGAAGGTTATAGAGATAGGGAGGGTTGTAAGGGCTGGTGAAGGTTATAGAGATAGCGAGGGTTGTAGGGACTGGAGAAGATGACAGAGATAGGGAGGGTTGTACGGGTTGGAGGAGGTTACAGAGTTAGGGAGGTTTGTACCTGCTGGAGTGGATTACAGAGGTAGCGAGGATTGAAGAGGCTGGAGGAAGTTACAGAGATAGGGAGGGATGTAGGGGCTGGGGGAAGTTACAGAGATACACTCTGGTGCCTGTTCAGGTACATTGAGAGAGAATTTAGCACGGCCAATGCACCCTAACCAGCACGTCTTTCAGACTGGGGCAGGAAACCGGGGCACCCGGATGAAACCCATGCAGACACGGGGAGAATGTGCAGGTTCCACACAGACAATGACCCGAGCCGGGAATTGAACCCGAGACCGTGGTACTGTGAGACAGCAGTGCTAACCGCTGTGCCACCCTTTGATAATCCATTACACTCCATCCTTTCCTTGTAGATACCGACAACCCATTGTAATGGATTGTAAATATCTGGGACCCGCGCAGATCCACTCAATACTTCCTCCCATTCCCCACGTCCCGTCAAATCCCCACTCTGTGTAATCCCCTCCGTCTATTCCAAACCTCCATCCATTTTACTGCCCACCTCACACACTCTAACCCCTGGTGTACGCACCTTTATCGAGCAACGCCATTGGAAACTGGTCCTCTTCTCATGAGCACCGACTTTGATCCCTCCTCAATCGAACTCAAAGTCCATATGGGCCACACCCTTCAAACTGAATGCTTTCTCTTTCACTCTCAGTACTTCCTTACCTATTTATTGCCCAGGAAACCGTCTGATTCCAGCACCAGGTAACGCCCTCCTCCGGCTGCTCCTGATCAACTTCCCCCCAGAGGACTGAGCAAAACCTGGAGCAGGTTACAGAGATAGAGAGGGTTGTAGGGGCTGGAGGAGGTTATAGAGATAGGGAGGGTTGTAGGGACTGGAGGAGGTTACAGAGATAGGGACGGTTGTAGGGACTGGAGGAGGTTACAGAGATAGGGATGGTTGTAGGGGGTGGAGGAGATTAGAGATAGGGAGAGTTGTAGGAGCTGGGGCAGGTTACAGAGTTAGGGAGGGTTGTAGGAGCTGGGGCAGGTTACAGAGTTAGGGAGGGTTGTATGGGTTGCAGGAGGTTGCAGAGATAGGGAAGGTTGTCGGGGCTGGAGGATGTTACAGAGATACACTCCGGTGCCTGTTCGGGTACATTGAGAGAGAATTTAGCACGGCCAATGCACCCTAACCAGCACGTCTTTCAGACTGGGGCAGGAAACCAGAGCACCCGGATGAAACCCATGCAGACACAGGGAGAAGGTGCAGTCTCCATACAGACAGTGACCCGAGCTGGGAATCGAACCCGAGACCACGGTACTGTGAGGCAGCAGTGCTAAGCGCTGTGCCACCCTTTGATAATCCATTATACTCCGTCCTTTCCTTGTAGACACCGACAACCCATTGTAATGGATTGTAAATATCTGGGACCTTGCGCAGATCCACTCAATACTTCCTCCCAATCCGGGAAACGTCCCGACCAATCCCCACTCTGTGTGATCCCCTCCGTCTATCCCAAACCTCCATCCATTTTACTGCCCACCTCACACATTCTAACCCCTGGTGTACGCACCTTTATCGAGCAACGCCATTGGAAACTGGTCCTCTTCTCCTGAGCACAAACTCTGTTCCCTCCTCAATCGAACTCAAAGTCCATATGAGCCACACCCTTCAAACTGAATGCTTTCTCTTTCACTCTCAGTACTTCCTTACCTATTTATTGCCCAGGAAACTGTCTGATTCCAGCACCAGATAACGCCCTCCTCCGGCTGCTCCTGATCAACTTCCCCCCAGAGGACTGATCAAAACCTGGAGGAGGCTAAAGAGTTAGGGAGGGTTGTAGGGGCTGGAGGAAGTTACGGAGATAGGGGGGGTTGTAGGGGCTGGAGGAAGTTACAGAGATACCAGGGGTTGTACGGGATGGAGGAAGTTACAGGGATACACTCTGGTGCCTGTTCGGGCACATTGAAAGGGAATTTAGCACGGTCAATGCACCCTAACCAGCACGTCATTCGGACTGGGGCTGGAAACTGGAGCACCCAGAGGAAACCCACGCAGACACAGGGAGAAGATGCAGACTCCACACAGACAGTGAACCAAGCTGGGAATTGAACCCAGGTCCCTGGTGCTGTGAGGCAACATTGTGAATCACTGCGCCACCGTGCCTCAGTCCGCTCTGCTGAGACCCAACAAATAAGGGAAGTTTCAATGTCTTTGGTCATAGAGTCATCGAGCTCTCGAGCATAAAATGGCCCTTTGGCCCATCGAGTCTGACAATAACTACCAATAAAGTCTCACTAATCCCATTTTCCTGCACTTGTCCCTGAATGTTACGATATTTCAAGTGCTCACCCAAATACTTTTTAAAGGTTGGAAGGTTGCCGGCCTCCTAGGTAATGTATTCCAGATTCCCACCACTCTCCGAGTGAAAATATATCTTAAATCCCCTCTGAATCTCCTGCTGCCCCTCACCCTAATGTATGCCCCCTCGTGATTGAGCCCTCAACCAAGGGGAACAGCTGCTTCCTATTTACCCTGTCCATATCCCTCATTATCTTATATATCTCAGTCATGTCCCCTCTCAGCCTCCTCTGCTCTCACCCGAAGGAGCGGCGCTCTGAAAGCTAGTGGTGTTTGCTACCAAATAAATCTGCTGGACTTTAACCTGGTGTTGAGACTTCTTACTGTGTTTACCCAAGTCCAACGCCGGCATCTCCACAGCTAGAGGAAACAATCCAAGCTTATCCAATGTCTCCTTATAGCTGAAATGCTCCGTCCCAGGCAGCATCCCGGTGATCCTCCTCTGTACCCCCTCCAGTGCAATCACACCCTTCCTGTGGTGAGGGGACCAAAGCTGCACACAGTACTCCAGCTGTGTCCTGACCAATGCTCTGTACAACTCTGACATTACCTCTTGCTCTTATACTCTATCCCGTGACTGATAAAAGCAGTGTCCCGTATGCGTTCTCAACTACCCTATTCATCTGCTCTGCCGCCTTCAGGGATCTGTGAACAATTACCCCAAGATCCATCATTTCCTCTAAGCTTCCTAGTGTCCTGCTATTCATTAAATACTCCCGTGTCGTTTCCAGTATCCAAAGTGCATCACCTCACTTTTCATGGTTAAATACCAAATGCTTTCTCATCTGACCAACCCATCTATATCTTCCAGTAACCTACGACCACCTTCTTCATTACTAACCACCCTACAAATCTTGGTGTTGTTTGCAAACGTACTTATCATTCCCCACATATTCTCATCTACATCATTAATGTTTATAGCAAACAATAGGGGACCCAGCACTGAACCCTCGCAGGACACCAGCCTCCAGTCACTCAAACAGCCTTCGACCACCATTCTGTGTGCCCTACAGGTGGAATGGTGACACAGTGGTTAGCACCGCTGCCTCACAGCGCCAGGTACCCAGGGTTCGATTCCCGGCATGGGTCACTCTCTGTGCACAGTCTGCACATTCCTCCTACAATCCGAAAGACGTGTTGGTTAGGTACAATGGTTGTGCTAAATTCTCCCTCAGTGTACCCGAACAGGAGCCAGCGTGTGGCAATTAGGGATTTTCATAGTAACTTCATTGCAGTGTCAATGTAAGCCTATTTGTGACTAATAAATAAAATATTACTAAGCCAGTTTTGGATCTAGCTCACCAAGTTTCCCTGAATTCCACATGCTTCAACTTCTCAATCAGTCTCCCATGTGGGACCTTGTCAAAGGCTTTGCTAAAATCCAGACAAACTATATCAAATGCACTTCCCCCACCCACACTCAATCACATTTTGAGAAAACTCTAACAAATTATTAGGCGTGACCTCCCTCTGACAAAGCCATGTTGACTGTCCCTAATTAACCCATGCCTTTCCAAGTGGAGATAGATTCTCTCCTTCAGGGGTTTCTCCAATAGTTTCCCCACCATTGACATGAGACTCACTAATCTGTAATTCCCTGGTTCAAGAAGGCATACAGCATGCTTGCCTTTGTCGGCCAGGACATTGAGTTTAACAATTGGCAAGTCATGTTGCAGCTTTATAGAATCTTAGCCACACTTGGAATATAGTGTTCAATTCTGGTTGCCACACTACCAGAAGGGTGTAGAGGCTTTGGAGAGGGTACAGAAGAGATTTACTAGGATGTTGCCTGGTATGGAGGGCATTAGCTATGAGGAGAGGTTGGAGAAACTTGGTTTGATCTCACTGGAGCGACGGAGGCTGAGGCAGATCGGATGAAGTCTACAAGATAATGAGAGGCATGGACAGAGTGGATAGTCAGAAGCTTTTTTCCCAGGTGGAAGAGTCAATTACTAGGGGGCATAGGTTTAAGGTGCGAGGGGCAAGATTTAAAGGAGATGTATGAGGCAAATTTTTTACACAGAGGACGGGAGGAGCCTGGAACTCATTGCCGGGGAAGGTAGCGGAAGTGGATATGATAGTTACTTTCAAGGGCATCTTGACAATTACGTGAATAGGATGGGAATAGAAATTGAAATAGAATAGAGGGATATGGTCCCCGAAAGGGTAGGGGGTTTTAATTCAGTGGGGCAGCATGGTCGGTGCAGGCTTGGAGGGCTGAATGGCTGTTCCTGTGCTGTAATTTTCTTCGTTCTTTTCTTGGTTCCACAACTTTTCTGGAAAACTGGAACCACATTAGCCATCCTCCAGTCCCCCTGGCACTTCACAGCAAGGGGGCTGAATGTTCGGGGTTCATGCTGGGGGTACGGTGAAAGGATTTTTTTGTTTTTGTGTAACGGAAAGTTACCTGTAGCAGGCCCAGCTAATACTGGAGCTCTGTCGCGGTTCCTGTCTGAACACCCATCTCGTTCGCTCAGGAAATACTCCAGGCAGTGGAGCCACCCTGGAACAAAATCATAGAATATAGAACGTTACAGCGCAGCACAGACCCTTCGACCCTCGATGTTGCGCCGAGCTGTGAAACCAATCTAAAGCCATCTAACCTACACTATTCCAATATCATAAGAACATAAGAAATAGGAGCAGGAGTAGGCCATCTGGCCCTTCGAGCCTGCCCCGCCATTCAATAAGATCATGGCTGATCTGTCGTGACTCAGCTCCACCTTCCTGCCCTCTCCCCATAACCCTTAATCCCTTCTCTTATCAAAAACCCATCAACCCGTTTCTTAAAAATATTTAGCGAGGCAGCCTCCACCACTTCAACGGGCAGAGAATTCCAGAGATTCACCACCCTTTGAGTGAAGAAGTTCCTCCTCAACTCTGTTCTAAACCGCCCCCCCTTTATCTTGAGGCTGTGCCCCCTAGTCCTACTGTCTTTTTTGAGCGGGAAGAGTCTCTCCACCTCTATCCTATCCATCCCATTCATCATCTTATATGTCTCAATGAGATCTCCCCTCATTCTTCTAAACTCTAACGAGTACAAGCCTAGTTTATTCAGCCTCTCCTCATAGCTCAATCCCCTCAACTCCAGTATCAGCCGAGTAAACCTCCTCTGCACTCCCTCCAGGGCCAAAATATCCTTGCGCAGGTGCGGCGCCCAAAACTGCACACAGTACTCCAGCTGCGGCCTCACCAATGCCCTATACAGCTGTAGCAAGACCTCCCTACTCCTATATTCAATCCCCCTCGCTATGAAGGCCAGCATCCCATTCGCCTTCCTGACCACCTGCTGCACCTGTAAACTGGGTTTTTGCGACTCATGCACAAGGACCCCGAGGTCCCTCTGCACCGTCGCCTGCTGCAGTTTTTCGCCCCATAAGTAATAGTCCTTCCTACCATTCCTCCTACCAAAGTGGACCACCTCACACTTGCCAACATTAAATTCCATTTGCCATTTCCTGGCCCATTCGCCCAGCCTATCTAGATCCTTCTGCAAACTCTCCACACCCTCCGCACAATTTGCCTTTCCCCCAATCTTGGTGTCATCAGCAAATTTCGACACCCTACACTCGGTTCCCTCCTCCAGATCATCTATATAAATGGTAAATAGCTGAGGCCCCAGCACCGACCCCTGGGGCACTTCACTAGTCACCAACCGCCAATCCGAATAGCATCCATTGACCCCCACTCTCTGCCTCCTATTTGACAACCAATCCTCTATCCACGCTAACACCCTACCCCCAACTCCATGTCCCCTGACCTTCTGCAATAACCTCTTGTGAGGTACCTTGTCAAACGCCTTCTGAAAATCCAGAAAGACCACATCCACCGGCTCTCCTCTATCCACCGCCCTAGACACATCCTCATAGAACTCCAGTAAATTTGTCAGACACGACTTCCCTTTAATGAAACCGTGTTGCGTCCGCCCTATCAAGCAATTCCCCTCAAGATTCCTCGCTATTTCCTCCTTAATGACGGTTTCTAACATTTTACCTACCACAGACGTTAAACTAACCGGCCTATAATTCCCCGCCTTTTGCCTGGCACCCTTCTTAAACAACGTCCGAGGTAGATTCTTCACCCAGAGAGTGGTTGGGGTGTGGAATGCACTGCTTGCTGTGATAGTGGAGTCGGACACTTCAGGAACTTTCAAGTGGTTATTGGATAGGCACATGGAGCACACCAGAATGATAGGGAGTGGGATAGCTTGATCTTGGGTTTAGACACAGCTCGGCACAACATAGAGGGCTGAAGGGCCTGTACTGTGCTGCACTGCTCTATGTTTCTATTTCTATTCTCCTCACAAACCTCCCCCAGATGATGATATGGGTAAATGTCCCGACCTAACTTTGCCTCCCTCGCTCTCCCTCTGTGTCAGGTTGTTTCTGCTGTGCGATGGAGACAGGCGTTCGAATCTACAATGTGGAGCCCCTCATGGAAAAGGGTCACCTCGGTGAGAAGGTGGAGGGGATGGGGTGGGGGGTGGAGGGGAGGGGGGGGTGCAGGGATGAGGGGGTCACAGTGGAGGGGGTGGGGGTGGGATGAGGGGGTCAAGCTGGAGGGGGGGGTTCACGGTGGAGGGGGGGGGGGGGTGGAGTTTCTGTGAGAGAATCCCTGGGGCTGGTTTGGCGGGAGCGAGGAGTAAATCGGGAATTGGCTCCGGGATCCCGAGGTGGCCCTTGTCGTGTTGCCTCGGGTGATTCCATGGGGCCAGTTTCCGGAACCTTCACAGCAGCCCTCCGACCGGAGACCGGCATTCAGTGTGAGCGAGCTATTTGACAGCAAGGGGAAGCACAAAGCCTGAAATCTGACTGCTTTTAACCCACTGATTCTGGGAGCCGGTGGGGGGGAGGGACAGGGGAATCGTTCAGATTGTTTCCCCTCGTAATCCCGGGTGAGATTTCTGTCCCTCGGAACCGCTCGTCAGCAAGCGCAGCAGCTAGAGTCTGTGGGATCTTGCTCTGCACATTGTGGAAAGGTGCTGGAGGAAAACAAATTCTGCCTTGTCTTTTTTTAATTGTCCCCGTAAATAATCTGCTTCTCTGCACAGATCACGATCAGGTCGGCAGCGTGGGGCACGTCGAGATGTTACATCGATCAAACCTGCTGACGATCGTCGGGGGAGGAAGTCACCCCAAATTCTCCGAGATCTCAGGTACCCCGTCCCCCCACCAAACACTTCCAGGACAGGTACAGCACGGGGTTAGATACAGAGTAAAGCTCCCTCTACACTGTCCCCCATCAAACACTCCCAGGACAGGTACAGCACGGGGTTAGATACAGAGTAAAGCTCCCTCTACACTGTCCCCCATCAAACACTCCCAGGACAGGTACAGCACGGGGTTAGATACAGAGTAAAGCTCCCTCTACACTGTCCCCCCACCAAACACTTCCAGGACAGGTACAGCACGGGGTTAGATACAGAGTAAAGCTCCCTCTACACTGTCCCCCATCAAACACTCCCAGGACAGGTACAGCACGGGGTTAGATACAGAGTAAAGCTCCCTCTACACTGTCCCCATCAAACACTCCCAGGACAGGTACAGCACGGGGTTAGATACAGAGTAAAGCTCCCTCTACACTATCCCCCCATCAAACACTCCCAGGACAGGTACAGTACGGGGTTAGATACAGAGTAAAGCTCCCTCTACACTATCCCCCCATCAAACACTCCCAGGACAGGGACAGCACGGGGTTAGATACAGAGTAAAGCTCCCTCTACACTATCCCCCCATCAAACACTCCCAGGACAGGTACAGCACGGGGTTAGATACAGAGTAAAGCTCCCTCTACACTGTCCCCCATCAAACACTCCCAGGACAGGTACAGCACGGGGTTAGATACAGAGTAAAGCTCCCTCTACACTGTCCCCCATCAAACACTCCCAGGACAGGTACAGCACGGGGTTAGATACAGAGTAAAGCTCCCTCTACACTGTCCCCCCACCAAACACTTCCAGGACAGGTACAGCACGGGGTTAGATACAGAGTAAACTCCCTCTACACTGTCCCCCATCAAACACTCCCAGGACAGGTACAGCACGGGGTTAGATACAGAGTAAAGCTCCCTCTACACTGTCCCCATCAAACACTCCCAGGACAGGTACAGCACGGGGTTAGATACAGAGTAAAGCTCCCTCTACACTATCCCCCCATCAAACACTCCCAGGACAGGTACAGTACGGGGTTAGATACAGAGTAAAGCTCCCTCTACACTATCCCCCCATCAAACACTCCCAGGACAGGGACAGCACGGGGTTAGATACAGAGTAAAGCTCCCTCTACACTATCCCCCCATCAAACACTCCCAGGACAGGTACAGCACGGGGTTAGATACAGAGTAAAGCTCCCTCTACACTATCCCCCCATCAAACACTCCCAGGACAGGTACAGTACGGGGTTAGATACAGAGTAAAGCTCCCTCTACACTGTCCCCCATCAAATACTCCCAGGACAGGTACAGAATGGAGTTAGATACAGAGTAAATCTCCCTCTACACTGTCCCCATCAAACACTCCCAGGACAGGTACAGCACGGGGTTAGATACAGAGTAAAGCTCCCTCTACACTGTCCCCATCAAACACTCCCAGGACAGGTACAGCACGGGGTTAGATACAGAGTAAAGCCTGGATAGGCTGAGTGAGTGGGCGAGGACCTGGCAGATGGAGTATAATGTTAGCAAGTGTGAGATTATCCACTTTGGCAGAAATAATAATAGGAGGGATTACCATTTAAAGGGCGAAATGCTGCAGCATGCTACGGTGCAGAGGGACCTGGGGGTCCTTGTGCATGAATCACAAAAACCCAGTCTGCAGGTGCAGCAGGTGATCAAGAAGGCGAATGGGATGCTGGCCTTTATAGCGAGGGAGATAGAATATAAAAGCAGGGAGGTCTTGCTGCAACTGTACAGGGCACTGGTGAGGCCGCAGCTGGAGTACTGTGTGCAGTTTTGGTTACCACACTTGCGGAAGGATATATTGGCCCTGAAGGGAGTGAGAGGAGGTTCACTAGGCTGATACTGGAGATGAGGGGGTTGGACTATGAAGAGAGACTAAATACTCACTGGAGTTTAGAAGGATGAGGGGGAATCTTATAGAGACAGAGCCGGTGGATGTGGTCTTTCTGGATTTTCAGAAGGCGTTTGACAAGGTACCTCACAAGAGGTTATTGCAGAAGGTCAGGGGACATGGAGTTGGGGGTAGGGTGTTAGCGTGGATAGAGGATTGGTTGTCAAATAGGAGGCAGAGAGTGGGGGTCAATGGATGCTATTCGGATTGGCGGTTGGTGACTAGTGGGGTGCCCCAGGGGTCGGTGCTGGGGCCTCAGCTATTTACCATTTATATAGATGATCTGGAGGAGGGAACCGAGTGCAGGGTGTCGAAATTTGCTGATGACACCAAGATTGGGGGAAAGGCAAATTGTGCGGAGGGTGTGGAGAGTCTGCAGAAGGATCTAGATAGGCTGGGCGAATGGGCCAGGAAATGGCAAATGGAATTTAATGTTGGCAAGTGTGAGGTGGTCCACTTTGGTAGGAGGAATGGTAGGAAGGACTATTACTTATGGGGCGAAAAACTGCAGCAGGCGACGGTGCAGAGGGACCTCGGGGTCCTTGTGCATGAGTCGCAAAAACTCAGCTTGCAGGTGCAGCAGGTGGTCAGGAAGGCGAATGGGATGCTGGCCTTCATAGCGAAGGGGATTGAATATAAAAGTAGGGAGGTCTTGCTGCAGCTGTATAGGGCATTGGTGAGGCCGCAGCTGGAGTACTGTGTGCAGTTTTGGGCGCCGCACCTGCGCAAGGATATTTTGGCCCTGGAGGGAGTGCAGAGGAGGTTTACTTGGCTGATACCGGAGTTGAGGGGATTGAGCTATGAGGAGAGGCTGAATAAACTAGGCTTGTACTTGTTAGAGTTTAGAAGAATGAGGGGAGATCTCATTGAGACGTATAAGATGATGAATGGGATGGATAGGATAGAGGTGGAGAGACTGTTCCCGCTCAAAAAAGACAGTAGGACTAGGGGGCACAGCCTCAAGATAAAGGGGGGGGCGGTTTAGAACAGAGTTGAGGAGGAACTTCTTCACTCAAAGGGTGGTGAATCTCTGGAATTCTCTGCCCGTTGAAGTGGTGGAGGCTGCCTCGCTAAATATTTTTAAGAAACGGGTTGATGGGTTTTTGATAAGAGAAGGGATTAAGGGTTATGGGGAGAGGGCGGGAAGGTGGAGCTGAGTCACGACAGATCAGCCATGATCTTATTGAATGGCGGGGCAGGCTCGAAGGGCCAGATGGCCTACTCCTGCTCCTATTTCTTATGTTCTTATGTTCTTAAGATAATGAAAGGGATGGATAGGGTAGAGGCAGAGAGATTCTTCCCGCTTAGAAAGGATAGCAGGACTAGAGGACACAGCCTCAAGATAAGGGGGGGTACAGTTTAGATCGGAGTTGAGGAGGAACTTCTTCACTCAAAGGGTGGTGAATCTCTGGAATTCTCTGCCCGTTGAAGTGGTGGAGGCTGCCTCGCTAAATATATTTAAGACACGGGTGGATAGGTTTCTGATAGACAAGGGAATTAAGGGTTATGGGGAGAGAGCGGGAAAGTGGAACTGATCCACTTCAGATCAGCCATGATCTTATTGAATGGCGGGGCAGGCTCGAAGGGCTAGATGGCCTACTCCTGCTCCTATTTCTTATGTCCTTATGTACACTGTCCCCATCAAACACTCCCAGGACAGGTACAGCACGGGGTTAGATACAGAGTAAAGCTCGCTCTACACTATAAAACATTGTCTCTTTTTCCCTGTGCAGTTTTGGTCTGGGATGATGCTCGAGAAGGAAAAGATTCTCAGGAGAAACTTGTCCTGGATTTCACCTTCACAAAACCAGTCCTCGCTGTGCGGATGCGTCACGACAAGTAAGAGATTTCACCTCTTTATCCACTGACCCTCTCACAGTGCGGCGCTCCCTCGGTGCAGGCGCCTGCGCCGCGGTGCTGTGATTGTTGACTTCCTTCAGTCCCGTTATTTTCTCCTTCTGACATTCCAGGATTATTATCGTGCTTTGCCACCGCATCTATGTGTACACTTTCCCGGATAATCCCACCAAGTTGTTCGAGTTTGACACCAGGGAGAATCCAAAAGGTACTGACTGTCAGTGAAATGGGATGGTGGGATTCAGTTATTCCGGTTTTGGTTTCACTGAGAGCGAAGTTGGAGTGTGTGCTTCAGGGAAATCCTCAACCTTGTCCCATTCCTTCCACCCCGCCATTCTCTCAAAGTTGTGGTCATTGATGAAGAAATGAGCTATTCAGTCTCTCAGGCCTTTACACAGGAACAGGAGGAGGCCATTCAGCCCCCCTCGGGCCTGTTACACAGGAACAGGTGGAGGCCATTCAGCCCCCTCGGGCCTGTTACACAGGAACAGGGGGAGGCCATTCAGCCCCCCTCGGGCCTGTTACACAGGAACATGAGGAGGCCATTCAACCCCTCTCTCGAGCCTGTGACACAGGAATAGAAGAAGACCATTCACCCCCTCTCGATCCTGTTACATGGGAACAGGAGGAGGCCATTCAGCCCCCCTCGGGCCTGTTACACAGGAATAGGAGGAGACCATCCAGCCCCCCTCGATCCTGTTACACGGGAACACGAGGAGACCATTCACCCCGTCTCGATCCTGTTACATGGGAACAGGAGGAGGCCATTCAGCCCCCCTCGGGCCTGTTACACAGGAACAGGAGGAGGCCATTCAGCCCCCCTCGGGCCTGTTACACAGGAATAGGAGGAGACCATCCAGCCCCCCTCGATCCTGTTACACGGGAACACGAGGAGACCATTCACCCCGTCTCGATCCTGTTACATGGGAACAGGAGGAGGCCATCCAGCCCCTCCTAGAGCCCATTACACAGGAACAGGTGAAAATCAGTGAGAGTAGTTCTCTCTCTCTTTCCCATTTTATTTCCCCTGCTCTCAGTTGCTGCGTGGGCTGTTTGACTGTGTTGTGGGTGCTATATAAATGCAGGTTGTTGCTGTGACTGTGCAATCTCTTGCAGGTCTGTGTGATCTGTGTCCCAGTGTGGAGAAGCAGCTGCTCGTGTTCCCGGGACACAAGTGTGGGAGCCTGCAGCTCGTGGTGAGTCACAGGGGGTCTACCCAGCACCCATCCACTGCTCCTCGCACGCCCCCTTCCCCACTGTCCCCAATCCTCCCCGCGGCCCCCCCCCTCCCCCTCTGAGCAGAGATTGGATAGGTTGTGGTTATTTTCCTTGGAACCAAGAAGGCTGAGGGGCGATTTGATAGAGATGGATAAAATGATGAGCGGGAGAGATAGAGTGGACAGAATAAAATAGCTCCCCTTGGTGGAGAATTCGAGAACAGGGGTCATCGATTCAGGATAAGTGGCAGAAAGTGTATAGTCATAGAAGGAGTGCAGAAGGAGGCCATTCAGTCCATCACGTCTGCATTTACCCTAGCTAGTCCCCCCTGACACTAAGGAGCAACCCACCATGGCTAATCCACCTAACCCCACATCTTTGGAGTGTGGGAGGAAACCCACGCAGACATGGGGAGGATGTGCAAACTCCACACAGACAGTGACCCGAGCCGGGAATCGAACCCTGGCCCCTGGTGCTGTGAGGCAGCAGCGCTAACCACTGTGCCGCCCAAAGAAGATTCCGGATGAGTTGGTGTAGAGGGGACATGGGAAAGAATGTTTTCACCCAGAGGGTGGTGGGTGTCTGGAATTCGCTGCCCGAGTTGGTGATGGGGGCAGGGACCCCCAACTCATTTACAAAATACCAGGATCTGCACCCGTATGTGCTGTAAAGTGTGGGATTATGGGCCGGGTGCAGGAAGGTGGTGGGGTTAGGAAGGGGGAATCTGGGGGGCCCCAGGCTAGTATGGATAAGATGGGCTGAATAGCCTCCCCTGTGCTGTGGTTTGATTGGTCCTGCTGCCCTCCACTCTTCTCTGGCCATCGTGGGTAGGGATGGCCTCCTGCTATCCCTCCTTGACTCTGGACTCTGTTTTGCAGGATCTATCCAACACCAAGCCCGGCACCTCCTCCGCACCCTTCACCGTTAACGCTCATCAGAGTGAGATCGCCTGCGTGGCCCTCAATCAACAGGGCAGTGTGGTGGCGTCCGCCTCCAAGAAGGTACGGACCTTGGGGAGTGAGCTGACTCGCCGCCCCGATCGCACCCGGGGAAACCCGGACAACAAGAGCAACATTCCAACACTGCCCCCCCCCCCACCCCCGGACACGTTCCAACACTCTCCCCCTACCACCCTGGACGTCGAGTGGAACGTTCTAACACACTCCTCTGCCCCCGGACACCAAGTGGAACGTTCCAACACTGCCCCCCCCACCCCCGGACACAATCTGGGACGTTCCAACACTGCCCCCCCACCTCCGGACATAATCTGGGACGTTCCAACACTGCCCCCCCACCCCTCGGACACAATCTGGGACGTTCCAACACTGCCCCCCCCACCCTCGGACACAATCTGGGACTTTCCAACACTGCCCCCCCCACCCCCGGACACAATCTGGGATGTTCCAACACTGCCCCCCCCACCCTCGGACACAATCTGGGACGTTCCAACACTCTCCCCTACCACCCTGGACGTCGAGTGGAACGTTCTAACACTCTCCTCTGCCCCCGGACACCAAGTGGGACGTTCCAACACTCTCCCCTCCCCCAGATGCCAAGTGGAACGTTCCAACACTGCCCCTCCCCCCCCCGACACAATCTGGGACGTTCCAACACTCTCCCCTACCACCCTGGACACCAAGTGGGACGTTCCAACACTCTCCCCTCCCCCAGATGCCAAGTGGAACGTTCCAACACTGCCCCTCCCCCCCCGGACACAATCTGGGACGTTCCAACACTCTCCCCTACCACCCTGGACACCAAGTGGGACGTTCCAACACTCTCCCCTCCCCCAGATGCCAAGTGGAACGTTCCAACACGCTCCCCTACCCCCCCGCCAGACACATCCTGGAACATTCCAACAGTCTCTCCCCGCCCCGACACGTTCCGGAACAATCTCCCACACGCGCTCTCTCTCTCTCTCTCACACTCGATCACATTCAGGGGGTGATGTCTCTCACAGTCTCCCTGTCACACTGTCTGTGTCTCCCCAGGGCACCCTGATCCGACTGTTTGACACTCAAACCAAGGAGAAGCTGGTGGAGCTGCGACGAGGAACGGACCCTGCCACCCTGTACTGGTGAGACCCTCACAGAGACCCCCCCTCCCCTCTCCCTCCCTACCCCAGTGAGACCCTCACAGAGACCCCCCTCCCCTCTCCCTCCCTACCCCAGTGAGACCCTCACAGAGATCCCCCCTCCCCTCTCCCTCCTTCCTTTCCCCCCCCCCCAGTGAGACCCTCACAGAGATCCCCCCTCCCCTCCCTACCCCAGTGAGACCCTCACAGAGACCCCCCCTCCCCTCTCCCTCCCTCCCTACCCCAGTGAGACCCTCACAGAGACACCCCCCCCCCCCCCCCCCCCCCGGTGAGACCCTCACAGAGACCCCCCCTCCCTGCCCCAGGGAGTGTTTCTGGAACCAATAACATCGGTCTTTCAAAGGGGCCAGCACAGGCAGTGTGGGATGAATGGCCCCCACCTGCAACTGTAGGATTCTCTGAAATCCAATCACCAGTCATGGAGAGAGGGAGGGAGGCGGACGGAGGAAAGAGAGGGCGGAGGGACAAGGGCAGGCAGGGAGGGGGAGAGGGGAAAGCAGACTGGGAGGAGGGAGGGAGGGCAGGGGGTTTTGAGTGGTGAGAAAGGGGATGGAGGGGAAAGGCATCAAATTGAGAGGGAGATAACGGAGAAGAGAGGGAAGACATGCAGGGAGGAGGGGAATGAGGGAGGAAAAGGGAATGTGGGGAGGGAGGAGTTGAGGTGAAGGGACGGAATCGGAGGGGGAAGAGAAGGTGGGGATGAGGGGGCTGCATGGTGGGCAGGGGGTGGGTCAGGAAAGCTCAGGAAGCTGCTGATAACCTCCCTTCCCTCCCGATAGCATCAACTTCAGCCATGAATCCTCGTTCCTCTGTGCGTCCAGCGACAAGGGGACTGTCCACATCTTTGCCCTGAAAGACACCAAGTTAAACCGGAGATCTGCGTGAGTAAGGGGCATGAGTGGAGGGAGGGCCGGAGGAAGAGAAAGTGGGCCCAGGAGTATGAAGGACTGATGGACACTGCAGATGGCTGCCAATCTGATCCAGTGTTGGTAGCAGTGGACACTGCAAATAGCCACCACCCTGATCCACAGTAAGTGGTGATGGACACTGCAAATGGCCGCCACTCTGGTCCACAAAGTGATGATGGACACTGCAAATGGCCACCACTCTGGTCCACAAACAGTGATGATGGACACTGCAAATGGCCACCACTCTAGTCCACAGTCAATGATGATGGACACTGCAAATGGCCACTATCCTGGTCCACAGTTTGTGGTGATGTGCACTGCCACTGCAAATGGCTGCCCCTCTGGTTCACAGTCAATGATGATGGGCACTGCAAATGGCCGCCACTCTGGTTCACAGTCAATGATGATGGACACTGCAAATGGCCACCACTCTGGTCCACAGTCAGTGATGATGGACACTGCAAATGGCTGCCACTCTGGTCCACAGTCAGTAGTGATGGATACTGCAAATGGCTGCCACTCTGGTTCACAGTCAGTGGTGATGAGTATTGCAAATGGCTGCCACTCTGGTCCAGTCAGTGATGATGCGTACTGCAAATGGCCACCACTCTGGTCCACAGTCAGTGATGATGGACACTGCAAATGGCCGCCACTCTGGTCCACAGTCAGTGATGATGGATACTGCAAATGGCCACCACTCTGGTCCACAGTCAGTGATGATGGACACTGCAAATGGCCACCACTCTGGTCCACAGTCAGTGGTGATGAGCATTGCAAATGGCTGCCACTCTGGTCCAGTCAGTGATGATGGACACTGCAAATGGCCGCCACTCTGAATGTGTGAGGTTTTAAATTCTTCCCCTTGTTGTGGTTTGATTGGGCAGACTGGCGCGAGTGGGCAAGGTGGGCCCAGTCATCGGGCAGTATGTGGATTCGCAGTGGAGCCTGGCCAGTTTTACCGTCCCTGCTGAGTGCGCCTGTATCTGCGCCTTCGGAAAGAACACATCGAAGAACGTCAACTCTGTCATAGGTACTGTGGGGAGTGGGAGAGGAAGGAGGGGGAGCAGAGGGTCCGAGCTGGTGGAGGGGGACTCGAACAAGACCTGTACGAACACACAATTCCAGGGCAGCAGGCTATTCGGCCCCTCAAGCCTGTTCCATCAATCGATACAGAGATGGAGCGAGGGGGGAAGGAGGGGATTGAGGCTGGGGATTTGGGGAGACACCTGCCAGGGACGGTATGAGGGGAGGGGTGTCAGGGGGAGACCCCACCTCACCTACTGGCCATTCTGATTGATTTGTTGTCTGCTATTTGACTGTGGGGTTTGTCGTAGAGCGGAGGGAGGCTGTGGGGGAGGGAATCAGGAGAGTGGGGATTACTCATCCTACTGCGTTCTTCTTACCCCAGACCTGGTGTCGATATTTTCACCCCCTCCTAACACCCCCCTCTCTCTCTCTGTCTCCAGCGATCTGTGTGGATGGGACATTTCACAAATACGTCTTCACCCCCGATGGAAACTGTAACCGGGAAGCGTTCGATGTTTACCTGGACATTTGTGATGACGATGACTTCTAACGAGGCTGCCCACTCCCCTCAATACCTCTTTTCCCCCCCCCCACCACCACACCATCCACAAACTCCCAATCCACCCCCACAACACCTCACTGTGAGCTTTACTCTGTATCTCACCCCGTGCTGTACCTGTCCTGGGAGTGTTTGATGGGGACAGTGTAGAGGGAGCTTTACTCTGTATCTAACCCCGTGCTGTACCTGTCCTGGGAGTGTTTGATGGGGACAGTGTAGAGGGAGCTTTACTCTGTACCTAACCCCGTGCTTTACCTGTCCTGGGACTGATTGATGGAGACAGTAGCTGGATGAGCAAGAATTTGGGAAATGTGTGCTGTCCTCTGCTGAGTGTTGTTGAAGGTTTGGAGTGCAAGTGATAACATTTGAATGTTACGAAGCCTCTATAGATAGTTAAACTATCATTGTATGTAAAGTAAATATGGTTTTTTAGAAAGCTTGACATTTGTTTAATATTAAAATGTGATTCCTATCAGTTTGTGTGAACTTTTACCTGGGGTGTTTCTGTATTCCCTTTGCCAATGTTCACCATGGGGTTGGCGACTTTGAGGGGTGTGCTGGATTCTGGGATGGATAGAGGGCTGTCTCCCGTGATTGGAAAGACCTGTCCACCCTGCATTGTATACCCACATTTCGCTAAACTTCCACATGTCCCTCTCTACCAACATGGAGGGAGCGCCCTGTCTGACTCTGCTTCCCCCCTTTCCCTGAGTTACAGCACACTGCATAGAATCCACACAGTACAGAAAGTGGCCATTCAGCCCATCCACCCTGCACCGGCTCATCCCACCCGGGGAAACCCATCACCCTATCCCCATAAACCTCCGCCTTTAGCACGGCCAATCCACCTAACCAGCGTATCTTTGGAGCGTGGGAGGAAATCAGAGCACCTGGAGTTTTTTAAACTAAAACCAAATGGAGAACATAGAAAAAGTACAGCACAAACAGGCCCTTCGGCCCACAAGTTGCGCCGAACATCCCTAACTACTAGGTTTACCTATAACCCTCAATCCTACTAAGTCCCATGTAATCATCCAGAAGTCTCTTAAAAGACCCTATTGAATCCGCCTCCACTACCACCACTGGCAGCCGATTCCACTCACCCACCACCCTCTGAGTGAAAAACTTACCCCAACATCTCCTCAGTACCTGCTCCCCAGCACCTTAAACCTATGTCCTCTCGTAGCAACCATTTCAGCCCTGGGAAAAAGCCTCTGAGGATCCACCTGATCAATACCTCTCAACATCTTATACATCAGGTCGCCTCTCATCCTTTGTCTCTCCAAGGAGAAAAGACTGAGCTCTCTCAACCTATCCTCGTAGGTCACTGCCACCAATTCCAAGCAACATCCTTGTAAATATCCTCTGCACCCTTTCTATAGCTTCCACATCCTTCCTGTAATGAGGCGACCAGAACTGAGCACAGTACTCCAAGTTGGGTCTGACCAGGGTCTTATACAGCTGCAGCATTATCTCCTGACTCCTAAACTCAATTCCTCAATTAATGAAGGCCAGTACACCACACGCCGCCTTAACCACATCCTCTACCTGCAAAGATGATTTCAGAGTCCAATGAACTCAGACCCCAAGATCTTCCACACTGCTAAGAGTCTTACCCTTAATACTATATTCCTTCATCCCCCCCCGCGCGCATCCTTTAATATCCCACCCAGTCTAATCCCACTCCCCTCCCCCCCGCACCCTTTAATATCCCACCCGTCTGATCCCCCTCCCCCTGCACACTTTAATATCCCACCCAGTCTAATCCCACTCCCCCGCACCCTTCAATATCCCACCCTTCCTCCCACTCCCCATACCTTTTAATATCCCACCCAGTCTAATCCCACTCCCTCTGCACCCTTTAATATCCTGCCCAGTATAATCCCTCTCCCCACACCCTTTAATATCCCACCCAGTCTAATCCCATTCTCCCTTCTTCTCCCCCCACCCTTTAATATCCCACCCAGTCTAATCCCACTCCCCCTGCACCCTTCAATATCCCACCCTTCCTCCCACTCCCCACATCCTTTAATATCCCACCCAGTCTAATCCCACTCTCCCCCTCACTCCCTATGCCCTATAATATCCCACCCAGTCTAATCCCACTCCTGCACCCTTTAATATCCCACCCAGTCTCCCTCCCTCTCCCCACACCCTTTAATATCCCACCCAGTCTAATCCCACTCCCTCTGCACCCTTTAATATCCCACCCAGTCTCCCTCCCTCTCCCCACACCCTTTAATATCCCACCCAGTCTAATCCCACTCCCTCTGCACCCTTTAATATCCCACCCAGTCTCCCTCCCTCTCCCCACACCCTTTAATATCCCACCCAGTCTAATCCCACTCTCCCCCTCACTCCCTGCACCCTTTCATATCCTACCCAGTCTAATCCCTCTCCCCACACCCTTTAATATCCCACCCAGTCTAATCCCATTCTCACCCTCACTCACTACACCCTTTAATATCCCACTCTCCCTTCTTCTCCCCACACCCTTCAATATCCCACCCAGCCTAATCCCACTCCCCCGCACCCTTTAATATCCCACCCAGTCTAATCCCACTCTCCCCCTCACTCCCTGCACCCTTTCATATCCTACCCAGTCTAATCCCGCTCTCCCCCCTGCACCCTTTAATATCCCACCCACTCTCCCTCCCTCTCCTCACACCCTTTAATATCCCACCCAGTCTAATCCCACTCCCTCTGCACCCTTTAATATCCCACCCAGTCTCCCTCCCTATCCCCACACCCTTTAGTATCCAACCCAGTCTAATCCCACTCCCCCTCCACCCTTTAATATCCCACCTACTCTCCCTTCTTCTCCCCACACCCTTTAATATCCCACCCAGTCTAATCCCACTCCCTCTGCACCCTTTAATATCCCACCCAGTCTCCCTCCCTCTCCTCACACCCTTTAATATCCCACCCAGTCTAATCCCACTCCCCCTGCACCCTTTAATATCCCACCCACTCTCCCTTCTTCTCCCCACACCCTTTAATATCCCACCCAGTCTAATCCCACTCCCCCTCCACCCTTTAATATCCCACCTACTCTCCCTTCTTCTCCCCACACCCTTTAATATCCCACCCAGTCTAATCCCACTCCCTCTGCACCCTTTAATATCCCACCCAGTCTCCCTCCCTCTCCTCACACCCTTTAATATCCCACCCAGTCTAATCCCACTCCCCCTGCACCCTTTAATATCCCACCCACTCTCCCTTCTTCTCCCCACACCCTTTAATATCCCACCCAGTCTAATCCCACTCCCCCTCCACCCTTTAATATCCCACCCACTCTCCCTTCTTCTCCTCACACCCTTTAATATCCCACCCAGTCTAATCCCACTCCCTCTGCACCCTTTAATATCCCACCCAGTCTAATCCCACTCCCCCTGCACCCTTTAATATCCCACCCACTCTCCCTTCTTCTGCCTACACCCTTTAATAACCCACCCAGTCTAATCCCACTCTCCCCCTCACTCCCTGCACCCTTTCATATCCCACCCAGTCTCATCCCACTCCCCCTCACCCTTTAATATCCCACCCAGTCTAATCCCACTCCCCCTGCACCCTTTAATATCCCACCCACTCTCCCTTCTTCTCCCCACACCCTTTAATATCCCACCCAGTCTAATCCCACTCCCCCTCCACCCTTTAATATCCCACCCACTCTCCCTTCTTCTCCTCACACCCTTTAATATCCCACCCAGTCTAATCCCACTCCCTCTGCACCCTTTAATATCCCACCCAGTCTAATCCCACTCCCCCTGCACCCTTTAATATCCCACCCACTCTCCCTTCTTCTGCCTACACCCTTTAATAACCCACCCAGTCTAATCCCACTCTCCCCCTCACTCCCTGCACCCTTTCATATCCCACCCAGTCTCATCCCACTCCCCCTCACCCTTTAATATCTCACCCAGTCTAATCCCACTTTTTACACGTTCCCATATCACAAACTAACCTCCTCCAAAGTCATCTCGGTGCTAGTCTGCATAGAGACAACAATGAACCCCTTTGATCTACCCCTAAATGTATTGTGTAATACATTTGATACCCCTGAAGCCTCTGAGCCCAATCTCTACAATTGATGAACAAAATGACCTGGGCACCAGGTTAAAATTCCTCAATCAAATTTATTTAGAAATAAAATCATACAGAGTAAAAGAATGTGGGATTGGGTTGAAATGTTAACTCCTATCTTCCTATTCTCCAGCTCTGGCAGTACACTGATTTTGTATTGGAGTGAGTTGTGGGGGTTGATTGAGGTATATCAGTGCTGAGCACTTGTGGCCTTTTATTGAGTGAGGTACACGGCCTTGGTCAGAGTGGATTCCATCACCAGTGTTGTCTTCCTGGCTATTTTCTGAAATTCCTCTTTGATCATTTTCTGGTTAACCTGTAGACATCGTTGAGAATAAATTTGTGTAAAAATCTTCCAGCAAGTACCAACCCTTCACAAATACAGATTCAGACAACTCCACCACTGCCCCCGCACTTCCCTCTCGTGCCCCCCCCCCCCCCCCTCCAGCCAAAAGCTGGACAACCTTCACCCAAAGGGGGCTCAGAAGGCGAGATGTCCCAGGAAGAGACCATTCAGTCCCTCCATTCTGTGCTGGTGTTTCTGCCCAACACCAGCCTCCTCTCGCACCCTTTGCTTCATTTCCCCACCGCCACCACGCCAAGTCCGAGCACAACACTCCCTGAAGGCCAGCCAGTGATGATGATGGAGGATCAGTCAATCCCCGAAACCTGGATTGGAGATGCCCAAATTCTTGACAGGAAAGTTGAACAGGGCCCTCGTTCACACTGACCTTCACAAAGAGATCAGAGAGATGTAACGTTCTCCAGTGATCTCGGAAAACTTTCTCCATGTGGATGAACATCTTTGATCCATCCGCTATGTTACGATAAGCCACAAAACCTGTCAATGCAATTCAGCATGTTAAACCTTTCAGCTCCTTGTTAACTGACACGATAACCCAGCACTGGCCCTCCCACAGTGCGGCGCTCCCCTCGGCGCTGGCCCTCCCACAGTGCGGCGCTCCCCTCGGCGCTGGCCCTCCCACAGTGCGGCGCTCCCCTCGGCGCTGGCCCTCCCACAGTGCGGCGCTCCCCTCGGCACTGGCCCTCCCACAGTGCGGCGCTCCCCTCGGCGCTGGCCCTCCCACAGTGCGGTGCTCCCTCGGCACTGGCCCTCCCACAGTGCGGCGCTCCCCTCGGCGCTGGCCCTCCCACAGTGCGGTGTGCTGTCAGCTTAGAGACTTGCGCCAATCTCTCTTGGCTTGGGCAAAAACCCAGAACTTCCAGCCTCAGTCACAAAAGGGGATCGTCCAGAGCTCCACTACTCAGTTCCACACAGACTAATGTCAGTGATTGGAGTTTGTCAGTGGCTGGATGTTAGGGCACACGGGAGAGTGGGTACAGGATTGGCGCTGGGGCAACTGTACCCCAAGATGATCAAGTTGGTGAGATTGCGTCAGAAAGGGATGAGTTCGATTTACCAGGCTGGGCCGGGTAGACATGGAAGGTGTCCGATAACGTTGGCAGGCTCTTGGGCGTGGGTTCTTCATCTTCTATATTCATCGCCCGGAATCCTTCAAGTCTGACCCCGCTATCAAATTCATCTGTGACAAAGTGAACAAGAATATTTGCAACAAATTCTTTCCAGGTAATATTCAACCAAGACTCGCAACGTCTGCTGTTAATGGCTATGTTTTTGATAAAGCTCCCTCAACAGAGCTAGCCTTCTCGATTTACAAACATCCAGCAACCTATGGCAAGTGGGTGTGGCACTTCACTTCTGACTGAGCGAACCATGCACCTTACACTCCCTGGGTACATCCTGAAAAATGGCCCTGACCTGGACAGCACTGATTAAACACGGGTTATAATGTGAACAGCACTTTTCTCAATCACATCATGGTCTTATCTCAGCAATGGGACCACGGGTAACGCAGACGTCAACAAGCTTTGCTCATCACTAATTCTGCCCTGTCTGAAGTGAGTTTTAGATTTTACTTTCAATCGAGTTTATTATTGGTGAATTCAATGAAAAGCATAGCGTTAGATACAGAGTAAAGCTCCTTCTACACTGTCCCCATCAAACACTCACAGGACAGGGACAGCACGGGGTTAGATACAGAGTAAAGCTCCCTCTACACTGTCCCCATCAAACACTCACAGGACAGGGACAGCACGGGGTTAGATACAGAGTAAAGCTCCCTCTACTGTCCCCATCGAACACTCCCAGGACAGGTACAGCACGGGGTTAGATACAGAGTAAAGCTCCCTCTGCACTGTCCCCATCGAACACTCCCAGGACAGGTACATCACGGGGTTAGATACAGAGGTTAAATGATGGTAGTGAATCGTCTTACCTCCTCTACAGGCCTGGATGACAAAGATTTTTGGTTTGAGGCGCAGGCTGGGACAATTTTCATTGTTAAACATCGAGAAGATCTTCTCCAGTTCCACTCCAGCCCCTCCATCCACTCCGAAAATATTGTTGGCATTGTTGGCATTATTGCCGTGGGCCATGATGCAGATAAACACACAGCTGATGTTTGGAATCTTGCCGATCTTCTTGTGAAATTCCTCAAAACGCAAGGTTATTTCCTGAAAGAAAGCAGAAAGTCAATTGGGAAATCTTTATAGATTCGCGGTAAATGTCAATATTCCATCTCATCTTGACATTCAATGGCATTTCTGTCACTGAGTCCCCCCGACTATCAACATCCTGGGGGTTACCATTGACCAGAAACTGAATTGGACCCAGCCATATAAAAACTGTGGCTCCCAGAGCAGGTCAGAGGCTGGGAATCCTGCGGAGAGTAACTCACCTCCTGACTCCCCGCAAAGCCTGTCCACCATCTACAAGGCATAAGGCGGGAGTGTGATGGAATACTCTCCTGCACGGCTCCGACAACACTCGAGAAGCTCGACACCATCCAGGACAAAGCAGCAATCCCCCCCCCTCCTGCCCACCCTGGTTCGATTGACACGCTAACCACCCACCCTTGACATTCACTCCCTCCACTACCGACACACAGCGGCAGCAGTGTGTACCGTCTACAAGATGTACCGCAGTGACTTGCCAAGACTCCTTCGACAGCGCCACCCAAACCCACCACCTCTACCCCCCAGAAGGACAAGGGCAGCAGACTCCATGGGGAACACACACAGATACACACCCCTCCCCCCACCAACACACACTATCCCAATTTGGAAATATATTGGCTGTTTCTTCTGTGCCTGGGTCAAAACCCTGGAACTCCCTCCCTAACAGCACTGTGGGTGTACATACACCACACGGGACTGCAGCGGGTTCAAGATGGCAGCTCACCCACCACATTCTCAGAGCGGGGTGTTGGGGAGGGGGGAGTAGTTAGCGCTGGGGAATAAGTCCAGGGCCCTGCTACATCCCTGTGAACGGATAAATATGACACACAAATATTGTGTAGACTGTTAACCCGATTGCCACTGATCAAAGCTTTGAAAGTGTAATATCTTGCCTTATTTTTAGGATCAATGCAGGACTCGAGGCAAAATTTAAACGACTCCAAGAGATTTTTCACTTTCTTATAGTCCTCTTCTGCTCCTTCCCTCCCCTTTTTGACACACAGCAGAAAGGCATGCCGTTCTCCCGTCATGTCATAGCAGTCCTAGGAACAAATATCGACAGGTTATTGGCCTGCTGAATTGGCCCTCTTCCACATTTGCCCCCCCTCCCTCTGACCCCAACATCCTCCCCTCCACAAGACCAGGCCTCTGAGTGTCCCCTGCCCACACTGGACCACCCACCCCCCCCCACCCACCCACACACCTCCCACTCCCCTCCCCTCACCTCACCCATCCACCCCCTCCTCATACCCCAATCTCACTCAAGGTTTCAATCTGACCGCTGTCATGTATCAGGTGTTAGCACTGCTATCTCACAGCACCAGACACCTGAGTTCGAATCCAGCCTCGGATCACTGTCTGTGCGGAGTCTGCACATTCTCCTTGTGTCTGTGTGGGTTTTCCGGTTTCCTCCCACAGTCCAAAGATGTGTAGCTTAGGCGGATTGCTCATGTTAAATTTCCCCTTAGTGTCCAAAGGTATGCAGGTTTGGTGGATTGGCCATGCTAAATGTGTAGGGTTATAGGTTAGGGTGGAGGGAGAGTGCCTGTGCAGAATTGATGGGCCGAATGGCCTCCTTCCGTGCTATAGAGATTCTGTGGCTCTCGTTGCAGGGTGGGTATCTTTCCTGGTTGGGAAATCTAGAACAAGGAATCCCAGTCTCAGGATACAGAGGAGGCCATTTAGGACTGAGAGTGGGAGAAACTCCTTCACTCTGAAGGTGATGAACCTGTGGAATTCTCTACCACGGAAAGCCGTAAAGGCCAAGTCATGGAATATATTTCAGGAGGAAGTGGATAACGTGTTGGATTTTAATGGCATTGTGGGATATGGAGAAAGCATGGACAGATCAGTTGTGATCATACTGAATGGCAGAGCAGGTTTGAAGGGCCGAATGGCCTACATCTGCTCCAAGTTCCAATGTTTCTTTGTGTACATCCAGCCTACTTTGTTCCAACTGAAACCAGTTTGAAGTGCTTTTTTAAAAGGGAAATGTGGGCGATTGTGATAGGTGATTGTGGTATTAGGTATCATCTGGTACACTCTGAACTTTCACTTGGCCTGGCGGTCAAAGGTCAGATAGCAACGTGTAAATATAAGTGGCAGCCAGGCCGTAGGAGCGTCTTCACGTCCTGTTAGTAACGACGTTAGTCTACAGTAGTGTTATCAGTCCAACCGCAAGCCTGGGCCTGGCCTGGTCTGCCCAGGGCCCAGACCTGTCGCCACACCATCCAGGAAAGGCTCAGGCTGCGATCTGGGCCTGTACGGTTCAGCAATGAGGCGAAGCTAAAATAGCGACGATTTCTCCTTGGCGCCCACAGAGTTGAAGACCTTTCTCACCTATGAACCACACCCCTCACCCTCACCCTCCCCTCAGACACTGCTGAACAGTCTCTAAGCTCAGCCTCCCTGAATTGCAATTGGAAAAACCGTCATCAATAGCATCTCAGTACCTGGTCTGGACGCAGTGTTCCACTAGTTCCGACATCTGTCAAAAGAAAGCAGAAATTTATATCATCATTCAAGATAAAAGTAGAAGTGGGCCATTCGGCCCCTCAAGGATGGTTGCTGGTTCCTAATAAAGGGCTGCATGTTACAACCATTTCAAAAAATAACAGAAAGGAGACTTCACTTAGCATTCCAATCAACGAAAGGAGTGAATGAAGATGACAAAATGTCTGAACCCAGAGTAAAAGTGTCAGGGTATGACTGTCCACCATTATTCTCAGACACTTTTAGAACATAGAACATTACAGCGCAGAACAGGCCCTTCGGTCTACGATGTTGCGCTGACCAGTTAAAAAACAATGACCCTCTAACCTAAACCAATCCCTTTCCATCCATAAACCTATCCACGGATCTCTTAAACGCCCCCAAACTAGGTGCATTTACAACAGCAGGCAGGGCATTCCAATCCCTCACCACCCTCTGGGTAAAGAACCTACCCCTGACATCCGTCCTATAACTACCCCCCCTTAATTTAAAGCCATGCCCCCTCGTGCTAGCTTTCTCCATCCGAGGAAAAAGGCTATCACTGTCCACCCTATCTAAACCTCTAATCATCTTATATGTTTCAATAAGATCCCCTCTTAGCCGCCTTCTTTCTAACGAAAACAACTCCAAATCCCTCAGTCTCTCCTCATAGGACCTCCCCTCCATAACAGGCAACATCCTGGTAAACCTCCTCTGCACCCTCTCCAAAGCCTCCACATCCTTCCTATAATGTGGGGACCAGAACTGCACACAATACTCCAAGTGCGGCCGCACCAGAGTTGTGTACAGTTGCAACATGACGCTGCGACTCTTAAATTCAATCCCCCTACCAATAAACGCCAAGATACCGTATGCCTTCTTAACAACCTTATCTACTTGATTCCCAACTTTCAGGGATCTATGTACACATACACCTAGATCCCTCTGTTCATCTATTCAGAGTCCTCCTGTTAGCTCTATACTCGACACATCTGTTATTCCTACCAAAGTGAATTACCTCACACTTCTCCGCATTAAACTCCATCCGCCACTTCTTGGCCCAGCTCTGTCCAAGTCTCCCTGCAAACTATGACACCCTTCCTCACTATCTACCACACCTCCGACTTTGGTGTCATCAGCAAATTTACTAATCCACCCAACTATACACTCATCCAGATCATTAATAAAAATCACAAACAGCAGTGGCCCAAAAACAGATCCCTGAGGTACACCACTCGTAACTGAACTCCATGACGAATACTTACCATCAACCACCACCCTCTGTCTCCTATCTGCTAGCCAATTCCTGATCCAATTACCTGGATTACCCCCAATCCCATACATCTGCATTTTCTGCAGAAGCCTTCCATGGTGAACCTTATCAAACGCCTTACTAAAATCCATATATACCACGTCAACTGCCTTACCCCCATCCACCTCTTTGGTCACTTCCTCAAAAAACTCAATAAGGTTAGTAAGGCATGACCTACCCGCTACAAAACCATGCTGACTATCTCCAATCAATTCATTACTCTCCAAATAACTATAAATCCTATCCCTAATAATTTTTTCTAAAACCTTGCCCACAACAGAAGTAAGACTCACCGGTCTATAATTCCCGGGGAAGTCTCTGTTCCCCTTCTTAAACAATGGGACAACATTCGCTATCCTCCAATCTTCTGGCACTATACCTGAGACCAACGACGACCTGAAGATCAGAGCCAGAGGCTCTGCAATCGTCTCTCTTGCCTCCTAGAGAATCCTAGGGTAAATCCCGTCCGGCCCAGGGGACTTATCTATTTTCAAACCCTCAAGAATATCCAGCACATCCCCCTTATCAACTGCAATACTGTCTAGTTTACACCCCTGTAACCCAGTGTTCTCCTCAGCTACATTTATGTCCCCCTGCGAGAACACCGAAGAGAAATATTGGTTCAATGCCTCTCCAATCTCTTCCGGTTCCACACACAACTTCCCTCTGCTGTCTGTAACTGGCCCTAATCATGCCCTAACCAACCTTCTGTTCTTAACATGCCTATAGAACGCCTTAGGATTCTCCTTAATCCTATCAGCCAAAGTCTTCTCATGTCCTCTTGTAGCCCTTCTTAACTCACTCTTCAACTCCCTCCCAGCCAATCTAAAGCTTTCTAGTACACTACCTGAGCCCTCAAGTCTCATCCGAATATAAGCCTCCTTTTTCTTTTTAACCAGCGAATCAACTTTTTTAGTGCACCACGGTTCCCTAGCTCGACCAATTCCTCCTTGCTTGACAGGGACATACCTACCAAGGACTCGCAGTAGCTGCTCCTTGAAAAAACTCCACATTTCGGACGTTCCCAGTCCCTGTAGTCTCCTAGTCCAACCTATGCTTCCTAATTCTCTCCTAATAGCCTCATAATTACCCTTCCCCCAGCTAAAACTACTGACCCGAGGTTCATGCCTCACCCTTTCCATCACTAAGGTGAACGTAACCGAATTGTGGTCACTATCACCAAAATGCACACCAACTTCCAAGTCGAGCACCTGGTCTGGCTCATTTCCCAGCACCAAATCCAATATAGCCTCATCTCTAGTTGGCCTATCTACATACTGAGTCAAAAAGAGCAGGGGAACATGTGGAGGAACCAGGGTCATCCAATACTTACATGTTACAGAATTATGAGGACCGGTTAGCTGAAATTGACAAGGTATCTAGAGGAACCCAATACTTCTGATGAACTAAAACAAGACCATTTTTCCAAAAGGACAACAGCCAAAAGTTGGTACAAAAGTGTAAATACTTGCCTGAAAGGGTCCAGTCAATGGAAGGATGCAACTACTCAATACTAGAGCAGGGAAGGCCATTGGGAAGTATAAACACTGGTTAAATGTACAGAATACAGGGGAGGATGTCAAGACCATGGATTGGGAACACAAAGTTCAAAAGCGGAGAGCACAGAAACCTAGTGCCTGTTCAGATAGCAAGTCCGATAGTGAACACCATGACAGAAAGAGATCAAGAACTACTGAAAGAACGTCCCACAACAGGAAAGAAAGATCAAGCAGTGGGTGTACAGAATGAGATATCAGGCTTGACATGGTCTCGAAACAGGGGTAGGACTACAAGTTTTACCAGGAGTAGAAACCCACATGTTTGTGAGGTTTTGGCGGCTTCCAATAAATTAGATGAAAAAGTTACAGAAGATGCCAAACACCAAGAACTGCATTGTTGGAGTGAATTTGGGGGGATCCACGGAGGTACCAGATAGGGAACAGAGAGCTCTATCTCACAGATGGATTTGCACGGAGAAGGTGATTCCTGATAAGGCAAAAGCCAAGCTCGTGGCAAAGGGATTTGAAGAAAATTTAGAAGGCCAGGATTTAAGAGTGGATTCACCCGCGGCAGGAAAGGTTATTGTAAAGATCTTCTCAGCGCTGTTAGCTACAAAGGCATGGGAATGCAAATCTATCGATATAAAAGCTGCCTTTTTGCAAGCGCGTCATCTTCAGAGAAACATTTTACTCTGTCCTTTCAAAGAGGCAGCTAACATAGAAGGAATAAAGTTTAAGTTTATTTATTAGTCACAAGTAGGCTTACACTAACACTGCAATGAAGTTACTGTGAAAAATCCCCCAGTCACGACAATCTGGTGCCTGTTCAAGTACACTGAGGGAGAATTTATTATCAAACCAGCAGATCTTTAGAGTGTGGGAGGAAACTGGAACACCCAGAGGAAACCCATGCAGACACGGGGAGAACGTGCAAACTCCACACAGACAGTGACCCAAGCCGGGAATCGAACCCAGGACCCTGGCACTGTGATGTGCGAGAGTTGAGTACAAAAATGAATGATCCTACAGTGGAAGACATAATGAGAGTAAATAAAACATTGGCCAGACTAAAAAAAACCCAGGGGTGTATTTTGAGGTTCCCGTTTTGGGTGACCTTAGTCACCTGAAACTCACAGTTTATTGTAGTGGGTTTTCAAGTGCGGAAGGTTTTATAAGCTGTCCTTTGGGGGAAAATGGTAAGTGTTGCCCTCTTCGTAGAATCCTACAGCGCAGCAGGAGGCCATTCGGCCTATCAACTCTGCACTGACTACAATTCCATCCAGGTCCTATCCCTGTAATCCCACATATTCACCCTCATAATCCCCCCAACATGACAGTCAATTTAACATGGCCAATCAACCTAAATGATGTGGGTATGCCGGCGTTGGACTGGCGTGAACACAGTAAAAAGTCTGACAACACCAGGTTTTAGTCCAACCGATTTATTTGATAATATTCTCTCAGTGAGAATATTATCAAATAAATCGGTTGGACTAAAACCTGGTGTTGTCAGACTTTTTACTGCAATCAACCTAACACATCTTCGGATTGTGGGAGGAAACCCACGCAGATTCTTGTATGGGCAACAAAGAAAATAAGGAGAGCAGTAAAAAGTACATTGGCTGCTGAGATACTAAGCCTCGTAGAGACAGTGGGATGTGGCTTTTTTCATATCCCGGTTACTGATGGAAATGTTGGGGTTAGGGGATTTGGGTAAAGTACCCACTGAGTGTCACATTGGGAATCAGTCACTTTGGGGAAATGTACATACCACACAGAGTGCAAACGAGAAAAGGTTCTGGATAAACACAGCCAGCTTTAAACAAATATTGGACAAGGAAGGACTAGCAAAAGTAAAAACAAAGAAAATTACAGCACAGGAACAGGTCCTCCAAGCCTGCACCAACCATGCTGCCTGACTGAACTAAAACTCCCTACCCTTCCGAGGACTATATCCCTCTATTTCTGTCTCATTCATGTACTTGTCAAGATGCCCCTTAAAAGTCACTACCATATCTGCTTCCACTATCTCCCCCAGCAACGAGTTCCAGTCTCTGTGTAAAAAAATCTGCCTTGTACATCTCTTTCAAAACTTGTCCCTCACACCTTAAACCTGTGCCCCCTCGGTAATTGACTCTTCCACCCTGGGAAAAAGCTTCTGACTATCCACTCTGTCCATGCCTCTCATAATCTTGTAGACTTCTATCAGGTCTCCCCTCAACCTCCATCGCTCCAGTGAGAACAAACCAAGTTTCTCCAACCTCTCCTCACAGCTGATGCCCTCCATATCAGGCAACATCCTAGTAAATCTTTTCTGTACCCTCTTCAAAACCTCCATATCCTTCTGGTAGTATGGCGACCAGAATTGAACACTATATTCCAAGTGCGGCCTCACTAAGGTTTTATAAAGCTGCAACATGACTTGCTAATTTTAAAATTCAATGCCTGTCCGCTGAAGGCAAGCATGCCGTATGCCTTCTTGACTTCTTTTATTATTGGACTGCAACTCAAGAGACTGGACCCGCCGCACCCCTCCCTGTCTGTGCGACCCGCCGCACCCCTCCCTGTCTGTGCGACCCGCCGCACCCCTCCCTGCCTGTGCGACCCGCCGCACTCCTCCCGGTCTGTGCGACCCGCCGCACCCCTCCCTGTCTGTGCGACCCGCCGCACCCCTCCCTGCCTGTGCGACCCGCCGCACTCCTCCCGGTCTGTGCGACCCGCCGCACCGCTCCCTGTCTGTGCGACCCGCCGCACCCCTCCCTGCCTGTGCGACCCGCCGCACCCCTCCCTGTCTGTGCGACCCGCCGCATCCCTCCCTGCCTGTGCGACCCGCCGCACCCCTCCCTGCCTGTGCGACCCGCCGCACCCCTCCCGGTCTGTGCGACCCGCCGCACCCCTCCCTGTCTGTGCGACCCGCCGCACTCCTCCCGGTCTGTGCGACCCGCCGCACCCCTCCCGGTCTGTGCGACCCGCCGCACCCCTCCCTGTCTGTGCGACCCGCCGCACCCCTCCCTGCCTGTGCGACCCGCCGCACCCCTCCCTGTCTGTGCGACCCGCCGCACTCCTCCCGGTCTGTGCGACCCGCCGCACCCCTCCCTGTCTGTGCGACCCGCCGCACTCCTCCCTGTCTGTGCGACCCGCCGCACCCCTCCCGGTCTGTGCGACCCGCCGCACCCCTCCCTGCCTGTGCGACCCGCCGCACCCCTCCCTGCCTGTGCGACCCGCCGCACCCCTCCCGGTCTGTGCGACCCGCCGCACCCCTCCCTGTCTGTGCGACCCGCCGCACCCCTCCCTGCCTGTGCGACCCGCCGCACTCCTCCCGGTCTGTGCGACCCGCCGCACCCCTCCCTGCCTGTGCGACCCGCCGCACCCCTCCCTGCCTGTGCGACCCGCCGCACCCCTCCCTGCCTGTGCGACCCGCCGCACCCCTCCCTGTGCGACCCGCCGCACCCCTCCCTGCCTGTGCGACCCGCCGCACCCCTCCCTGCCTGTGCGACCCGCCGCACCCCTCCCTGCCTGTGCGACCCGCCGCACCCCTCCCTGCCTGTGCGACCCGCCGCACCCCTCCCTATCATCAGGAAACTTGGATCCACAGAGTCATAGAATCCACAGTGCAGAAGGAGGACATTTGGCCCATCATGACAATTTCTAAGGTTTGGCACTCTGCGTTCAGCTGGGTTTGATAATAATCAAGTCACCTCCGGATAGAAGATTTATACCTTTATTCTTTTACGACGTCGGAGCTAGTTTTCCTTAGGGTGGGTAGGCATCAGTGGTCCCGCAGACCCAGGCAAAACTAACTTCTTTGTTCTACTTTTTCCAAACACTTATCCCAGTCGGTAGGCGGGCTTCTAGAGCATTAGCCCATTACAACTTGTCCCCGACTCTTTCACACAAATAGAGTGGAAGTATAGCTGCATGCACAGTTCATAACGTTCTGAAAACCAATCGACTCTGTACACATTCTCATCGCAATAAATCCTTACACGACAGTTAAAACACTTGGTACCAGGTACAGAGTGTGATTAATGGCACTTCTGCCTACGTGAAGGACAGCATGAGATTAGAAACGATACATAAACCTTATGGCTTTTATATTCTCAATCGAGCTGCCCTACCAAGAATGCCACTGAGGTTCTATCCCCAGAACATCACCTATTTACCCTGCTAATTCCCCCTGACATTAATTTAGCATAGTCAATCGACCTAACCCGCACATCTTTGGAGTGTGGGAGGACACTGGAGCACCCAGAGGAAACCCATGCAGACACGGGGAGAAGGTGCAGTCTCCACACAGACAGTAACCTCACCATTTTACTGCCCACCTCACACACTCTAACCCCTGGTGTACGCACTTTTATCGAGCAACGCCATTGGAAACTGATCCTCTTCTCCTGAGCACCAACTTTGATCCCTCCTCGATCGAACTCAAAATCCGTATGGGCCACACCCTTCAAACTGAATGCTTTCTCTTTCACTCCCAGTACTTCCTTGCCTATTTGTTGCCCAGGAAACTGTCTGATTCCAGCACCAGGTAACGCCCACCTCCGGCTGATCGACTTCCCCCCAGAGGACTGAGCAAAACCTGGAGGAGGTTACAGAGATAGGAAGGGTTGTAGGGGCTGGAGGAGGTTACAGAGATAGGGAGGGTTGTAGGGGCTGGAGGAGGTTACAGAGATAGGGAGGGTTGTAGGGGCTGGAGGAAGAACATAGAGACGGGGAGGGTTGTGAGGGCTGGTGGAGGTTACAGAGATAGGAAGGTTGTAGGAGGTGGAGGAGGTGCAGAGATAGTGAGAGCTGTAGGGGCTGGAGGAAGTTATTGACAGGGAGGGTTGCAGGGGATTGGAGGAGGTTCGAGAAATAGGGAGGGTTGTCGGGCCTGGATGAGGTTACAGAGATAGGGAGGGTTGTATGGACTGGAGGAGGTTACAGAGATAGGGAGGGTTGTACGGGCTGGAGGAGGTTATGGAGATAGGGAGGATTGTAGGGGCTGGAGGAAGTTACAGAGATATGGAGGGTTGTAAGGGCTGGAGGAGGTTATAGAGATAGGGAGGGTTGTAGGGGCTGGGGAAGGTTATAGAGATAGGGAGGGTTGTCGGGACTGGAGAAGATGACAGAGATAGGGAGGGTTGTAAGGGTTGGAGGAGGTTACAGAGTTAGGGAGGGTTGTACCTGCTGGAGTGGATTACAGAGGTAGCGAGGATTGAAGAGGCTGGAGGAAGTTACAGAGATCGGGAGGGATGTAGGGGCTGGAGGAAGTTACAGAGATACACTCTGGTGCCTGTTCGGGTACATTGAGAGAGAATTTAGCACGGCCAATGCACCCTAACCAGCACATCTTTCAGACTGGGGCAGGAAACCGGGGCACCCGGATGAAACCCATGCAGAATTGGGGAGAATGTGCAGGTTCCACACAGACAATGACCCGAGCCGGGAATTGAACGCGAGACCGTGGTACTGTGAGACAGCAGTGCTAACCGCTGTGCCACCCTTTGATAATCCATTACACTCCATCCTTTCCTTGTAGATACCGACAACCCATTGTAATGGATTGTAAATATCTGGGACCCGGTGCAGATCCACTCAATACTTCCTCCCATTCCCCACGTCCCGTCCAATCCCCACTCTGTGTAATCCCCTCCGTCTATTCCAAACCTCCATCCATTTTACTGCCCACCTCACACACTCTAACCCCTGGTGTACGCACCTTTATCGAGCAATGCCATTGGAAACTGGTTCTCTTCTGAGCACCGACTTTGATCCCTCCTCGATCGAACTCAAAGTCCGTATGGGCCACACCCTTCAAACTGAATGCTTTCTCTTTCACTCCCAGTACTTCCTTACCTATTTATTGCCCAGGAAACTGTCTGATTCCAGCACCAGATAACGCCCTCCTCCGGCTGCTCCTGATCGACTTCCCCCCAGAGGACCGAGCAAAACGTGGAGCAGGTTACAGAGATAGGGAGGGTAGTAGGGGCTGGAGGAGGTTATAGAGATAGGGAGGGTTGTAGGGACTGGAGGAGGTTACAGAGATAGGGACGGTTGTAGGGACTGGAGGAGATTAGAGATAGGGAGGGTTGTAGGAGCTGGAGGAGGTTACAGAGTTAGGGAGGGTTGTACGGGTTGCAGGAGGTTACAGAGATAGGGAAGATTGTAGGGGCTGGAGGATGTTACAGAGATACACTCCGGTGCCTGTTCGGGTACATTGAGAGAGAATTTAGCACAGCCAATGCACCCTAACCAGCACGTCTTTCAGACTGGGGCAGGAAACCAGAGCACCCGGATGAAACCCATGCAGACACAGGGAGAAGGTGCAGTCTCCATACAGACAGTGACCCGAGCCAGGAATTGAACCCGAGACCACGGTACTGTGAGACAGCAGTGCTAACCACTGTGCCACCCTTTGATAATCCATTATACTCCGTCCTTTCGTTGTAGACACCGACAACCCATTGTAATGGATTGTAAATATCTGGGACCCGGCGCAGATCCACTCAATACTTCCTCCCAATCCGGGAAACGTCCCGACCAATCCCCACTCTGTGTAATCCCCTCCGTCTATCCCAAACCTCCATCCATTTTACTGCCCACCTCACACACTCTAACCCCTGGTGTACGCACCTTTATCGAGCAACGCCATTGGAAACTGGTCCTCTTCTCCTGAGCACAAACTCTGTTCCCTCCTCAATCGAACTCAAAGTCCGTATGGGCCACACCCTTCAAACTGAATGCTTTCTCTTTCACTCCCAGTACTTCCTTACCTATTTATTGCCCAGGAAACTGTCTGATTCCAGCACCAGGTAACGCCCTCCTCCGGCTGCTCCTGATCAACTTCCCCCCAGAGGACCGAGCAAAACCTGGAGGAGGTTACAGAGATAGGGAGGGTGGTAGGGGCTGGAGGAGGTTATAGAGATCGGGAGGGTTGTAGGGGCTGGAGGAGGTTATAGAGATAGGGAGGGTTGTAGGGGCTGGAGGAAGTTACAGAGATAGGAAGGTTGTAGGAGGTGCAGAGATAGTGAGAGCTGTAGGGGCTGGAGGAAATTATTGACAGGGAGGATTGCAGGGGATTGGAGGAGGTTCGAAAAATAGGGAGGGTTATCGGGCCTGGATGAGGTTACAGAGATAGGGAGGGTTGTATGGGCTGGAGAAGGTTATAGAGATAGGGAGGGTTGTACAGGCTGGAAGAGGTTACAGAGATAGGGAGGGTTGTACGGGCTGGAGGAGGTTACGGAGATAGGGAGGATTGTAGGGGCTGGAGGAAGTTACAGAGATATGGAGGGTTGTAAGGGCTGGAGGAGGTTACAGAGATAGGGAGCGTTGTAAGGGCTGGAGAATGTTATAGAGATAGGGAGGGTTGTAGGGACTGGAGGAGGTTATAGAGATAGGGAGGGTTGTCGGGGCTGGAGAAGGTTATAGAGATAGGGAGGGTTGTAGGGACTGGAGGAGGTTACAGAGATAGGGAGGGTTGTAGGGGCTGGAGAAGGTTATAGAGATAGGGAGGGTTGTAGGGGCTGGAGGAGGTTACAGAGATAGGGAGGGTTGTATGGGCTGGAGAAGGTTATAGAGATAGGGAGGGTTGTACGGGCTGGAGGAGGTTACAGAGATAGGGAGGATTGTAGGGGCTGGAGGAAGTTACAGAGATATGGAGGATTGTAGGGGCTGGAGGAAGTTACAGAGATATGGAGGGTTGTAGGGGCTGGAGGAGGTTACCGAGATAGGGAGCGTTGTAAGGGCTGGAGAAGGTTATAGAGATAGGGAGGGTTGTAAGGGCTGGGGAAGGTTATAGAGATAGCGAGGGTTGTAGGGACTGGAGAAGATGACAGAGATAGGGAGGGTTGTACGGGTTGGAGGAGGTTACAGAGTTAGGGAGGTTTGTACCTGCCGGAGTGGATTACAGAGGTAGCGAGGATTGAAGAGGCTGTAGGAAGTTACAGAGATAGGGAGGGATGTAGGGGCTGGGGTAAGTTACAGAGATACACTCTGGTGCCTGTTCGGGTACATTGAGAGAGAATTTAGCACGGCCAATGCACCCTAACCAGCACGTCTTTCAGACTGGGGCAGGAAACCGGGGCACCCGGATGAAACCCATGCAGACACGGGGAGAATGTGCAGGTTCCACACAGACAATGACCCGAGCCGGGAATTGAACCCGAGACCGTGGTACTGTGAGACAGCAGTGCTAACCGCTGTGCCACCCTTTGATAATCCATTACACTCCATCCTTTCCTTGTAGATACCGACAACCCATTGTAATGGATTGTAAATATCTGGGACCCGGTGCAGATCCACTCAATACTTCCTCCCATTCCCCACGTCCCGTCAAATCCCCACTCTGTGTAATCCCCTCCGTCTATTCCAAACCTTCATCCATTTTACTGCCCACCTCACACACTTTAACCCCTGGTGTACGCACCTTTATCGAGCAACGCCATTGGAAACTGGTCCTCTTCTCATGAGCACCGACTTTGATCCCTCCTCAATCGAACTCAAAGACCGTATGGGCCACACCCTTCAAACTGAATGCTTTCTCTTTCACTCCCAGTACTTCCTTACCTATTTATTGCCCAGGAAACTGTCTGATTCCAGCACCAGATAACGCCCTCCTCCGGCTGCTCCTGATAGACTTCCCCCCTGAGGACCGAGCAAAACGTGGAGCAGGTTACAGAGATAGGGAGGGTAGTAGGGGCTGGAGGAGGTTACAGAGATAGGGACGGTTGTAGGGACTGGAGGAGGTTACAGAGATAGGGATGGTTGTAGGGGGTGGAGGAGATTAGAGATAGGGAGAGTTGTAGGAGCTGGGGCAGGTTACAGAGTTAGGGAGGGTTGTATGGGTTGCAGGAGGTTGCAGAGATAGGGAAGGTTGTAGGGGCTGGAGGATGTTACAGAGATACACTCCGGTGCCTGTTCGGGTACATTGAGAGAGAATTTAGTACGGCCAATGCACCCTAACCAGCACGTCTTTCAGACTGGGGCAGGAAACCAGAGCACCCGGATGAAACCCATGCAGACACAGGGAGAAGGTGCAGTCTCCATACAGACAGTGACCCGAGCTGGGAATCGAACCCGAGACCACGGTACTGTGAGGCAGCAGTGCTAAGCGCTGTGCCACCCTTTGATAATCCATTATATTCTGTCCTTTCCTTGTAGACACCGACAACCCATTGTAATGGATTGTAAATATCTGGGACCCGGCGCAGATCCACTCAATACTTCCTCCCAATCCGGGAAACGTCCCGACCAATCCCCACTCTGTGTGATCCCCTCCGTCTATCCCAAACCTCCATCCATTTTACTGCCCACCTCACACACTCTAACCCCTGGTGTACGCACCTTTATCGAGCAACGCCATTGGAAACTGGTCCTCTTCTCCTGAGCACAAACTCTGTTCCCTCCTCAATCGAACTCAAAGTCCATATGGGCCACACCCTTCAAACTGAATGCTTTCTCTTTCACTCTCAGTACTTCCTTACCTATTTATTGCCTAGGAAACCGTCTGATTCCAGCACCAGGTAACGCCCTCCTCCGGCTGCTCCTGATCAACTTCCCCCCAGAGGACTGAGCAAAACCTGGAGGAGGTTAAAGAGATAGGGAGGGTTGTAGGGGCTGGAGGAAGTTACGGAGATAGGGGGGGTTGTAGGGGCTGGAGGAAGTTACAGAGATACCAGGGGTTGTACGGGATGGAGGAAGTTACAGGGATACACTCTGGTGCCTGTTCGGGCACATTGAAAGGGAATTTAGCACGGTCAATGCACCCTAACCAGCACGTCATTCGGACTGCGGCTGGAAACTGGAGCACCCAGAGGAAACCCACGCAGACACAGGGAGAAGATGCAGACTCCACACAGACAGTGAACCAAGCTGGGAATTGAACCCAGGTCCCTGGTGCTGTGAGGCAACATTGTGAATCACTGCGCCACCGTGCCTCAGTCCGCTCTGCTGAGACCCAACAAATAAGGGAAGTTTCAACGTCTTTGGTCATAGAGTCATCGAGCTCTCGAGCATAAAATGGCCCTTTGGCCCATCGAGTCTGACAATAACTACCAATAAAGTCTCACTAATCCCATTTTCCTGCACTTGTCCCTGAATGTTACGATATTTCAAGTGCTCACCCAAATACTTTTTAAAGGTTGGAAGGTTGCCGGCCTCCTAGGTAATGTATTCCAGATTCCCACCACTCTCCGAGTGAAAATATATCTGAAATCCCCTCTGAATCTCCTGCTGCCCCTCACCCTAATGTATGCCCCCTCGTGATTGAGCCCTCAACCAAGGGGAACAGCTGCTTCCTATTTACCCTGTCCATATCCCTCATTATCTTATATATCTCAGTCATGTCCCCTCTCAGCCTCCTCTGCTCTCACCCGAAGGAGCGGCGCTCTGAAAGCTAGTGGTGTTTGCTACCAAATAAATCTGCTGGACTTTAACCTGGTGTTGAGACTTCTTACTGTGTTTACCCAAGTCCAACGCCGGCATCTCCACAGCTAGAGGAAACAATCCAAGCTTATCCAATCTCTCCTTATAGCTGAAATGCTCCGTCCCAAGCAGCATCCCGGTGATCCTCCTCTGTACCCCCTCCAGTGCAATCACACCCTTCCTGTGGTGAGGGGACCAAAGCTGCACACAGTACTCCAGCTGTGTCCTGACCAATGCTCTGTACAACTCTGACATTACCTCTTGCTCTTATACTCTATCCCGTGACTGATAAAAGCAGTGTCCCGTATGCGTTCTCAACTACCCTATTCATCTGCTCTGCCGCCTTCAGGGATCTGTGAACAATTACCCCAAGATCCATCATTTCCTCTAAGCTTCCTAGTGTCCTGCTATTCATTAAATACTCCCGTGTCGTTTACAGTATCCAAAGTGCATCACCTCACTTTTCATGGTTAAATACCAAATGCTTTCTCATCTGACCAACCCATTTATATCTTCCAGTAACCTACGACCATCTTCTTCATTACTAACCACCCTACAAATCTCGGTGTTGTTTGCAAACGTACTTATCATTCCCCACATATTCTCATCTACATCATTAATGTTTATAGCAAACAATACGGGACCCAGCACTGAACCCTCGCAGGACACCAGCCTCCAGTCACTCAAACAGCCTTCGACCACCATTCTGTGTGCCCTACAGGTGGAATGGTGACACAGTGGTTAGCACCGCTGCCTCACAGCGCCAGGTACCCAGGGTTCGATTCCCGGCATGGGTCACTCTCTGTGCACAGTCTGCACATTCCTCCTACAATCCGAAAGACGTGTTGGTTAGGTACAATGGTTGTGCTAAATTCTCCCTCAGTGTACCCGAACAGGAGCCAGCGTGTGGCAATTAGGGATTTTCATAGTAACTTCATTGCAGTGTCAATGTAAGCCTATTTGTGACTAATAAATAAAATATTACTAAGCCAGTTTTGGATCTAGCTCACCAAGTTTCCCTGAATTCCACATGCTTCAACTTCTCAATCAGTCTCCCATGTGGGACCTTGTCAAAGGCTTTGCTAAAATCCAGACAAACTATATCAAATGCACTTCCCCCACCCACACTCAATCACATTTTGAGAAAACTCTAACAAATTATTAGGCGTGACCTCCCTCTGACAAAGCCATGTTGACTGTCCCTAATTAACCCATGCCTTTCCAAGTGGAGATAGATTCTCTCCTTCAGGGGTTTCTCCAATAGTTTCCCCACCATTGACATGAGACTCACTAATCTGTAATTCCCTGGTTCAAGAAGGCATACAGTATGCTTGCCTTTGTCGGCCGGGACACTGAGTTTAACAATTGGCAAGTCATGTTGCAGCTTTATAGAATCTTAGCCACACTTGGAATATAGTGTTCAATTCTGGTTGCCACACTACCAGAAGGGTGTAGAGGCTTTGGAGAGGGTACAGAAGAGATTTACTAGGATGTTGCCTGGTACGGAGGGCATTAGCTATGAGGAGAGGTTGGAGAAACTTGGTTTGATCTCACTGGAGCGACGGAAGCTGAGGCAGACCCGATGAAGTCTACAAGATAATGAGAGGCATGGACAGAGTGGATAGTCAGAAGCTTTTTTCCCAGGTGGAAGAGTCAATTACTAGGGGGCATAGGTTTAAGGTGCGAGGGGCAAGATTTAAAGGAGATGTATGAGGCAAATCTTTTACACAGAGGACGGGAGGAGCCTGGAACTCATTGCCGGGGAAGGTAGCGGAAGTGGATATGATAGTTACTTTCAAGGGCATCTTGACAATTATGTGAATAGGATGGGAATAGAAATTGAAATAGAATAGAGGGATATGGTCCCCGAAAGGGTAGGGGGTTTTAATTCAGTGGGGCAGCATGGTCGGTGCAGGCTTGGAGGGCTGAATGGCTGTTCCTGTGCTGTAATTTTCTTCGTTCTTTTCTTGGTTCCACAACTCTTCTGGAAAACTGGAACCACATTAGCCATCCTCCAGTCCCCCTGGCACTTCACAGCAAGGGGGCTGAATGTTCGGGGTTCATGCTGGGGGTACGGTGAAAGGATTTTTTTGTTTTTGTGTAACGGAAAGTTACCTGTAGCAGGCCCAGCTAATACTGGAGCTCTGTCGCGGTTCCTGTCTGAACACCCATCTCGTTCGCTCAGGAAATACTCCAGGCAGTGGAGCCACCCTGGAACAAAATCATAGAATATAGAACGTTACAGCGCAGCACAGACCCTTCGGCCCTCGATGTTGCGCCGAGCTGTGAAACCAATCTAAAGCCATCTAACCTACACTATTCCAATATCATAAGAACATAAGAAATAGGAGCAGGAGGAGGCCATCTGGCCCTTCGAGCCTGCCCCGCCATTCAATAAGATCATGGCTGATCTGTCGTGACTCAGCTCCACCTTCCTGCCCTCTCCCCATAACCCTTAATCCCTTCTCTTATCAAAAACCCATCAACCCGTTTCTTAAAAATATTTAGCGAGGCAGCCTCCACCACTTCAACGGGCAGAGAATTCCAGAGATTCACCACCCTTTGAGTGAAGAAGTTCCTCCTCAACTCTGTTCTAAACCGCCCCCCCTTTATCTTGAGGCTGTGCCCCCTAGTCCTACTGTCTTTTTTGAGCGGGAAGAGTCTCTCCACCTCTATCCTATCCATCCCATTCATCATCTTATATGTCTCAATGAGATCTCCCCTCATTCTTCTAAACTCTAACGAGTACAAGCCTAGTTTATTCAGCCTCTCCTCATAGCTCAATCCCCTCAACTCCGGTATCAGCCGAGTAAACCTCCTCTGCACTCCCTCCAGGGCCAAAATATCCTTGCGCAGGTGCGGCGCCCAAAACTGCACACAATACTCCAGCTGCGGCCTCACCAATGCCCTATACAGCTGTAGCAAGACCTCCCTACTCCTATATTCAATCCCCCTCGCTATGAAGGCCAGCATCCCATTCGCCTTCCTGACCACCTGCTGCACCTGCAAGCTGGGTTTTTGCGACTCATGCACAAGGACCCCGAGGTCCCTCTGCACCGTCGCCTGCTGCAGTTTTTCGCCCCGTAAGTAATAGTCCTTCCTACCATTCCTCCTACCAAAGTGGACCACCTCACACTTGCCAACATTAAATTCCATTTGCCATTTCCTGGCCCATTCGCCCAGCCTATCTAGATCCTTCTGCAGACTCTCCACACCCTCCGCACAATTTGCCTTTCCCCCAATCTTGGTGTCATCAGCAAATTTCGACACCCTGCACTCGGTTCCCTCCTCCAGATCATCTATATAAATGGTAAATAGCTGAGGCCCCAGCACCGATCCCTGGGGCACCCCACTCGTCACCAACCGCCAATCCGAATAGCATCCATTGACCCCCACTCTCTGCCTCCTATTTGACAACCAATCCTCTATCCACGCTAACACCCTACCCCCAACTCCATGTCCCCTGACCTTCTGCAATAACCTCGTGAGGTACCTTGTCAAACGCCTTCTGAAAATCCAGAAAGACCACATCCACCGGCTCTCCTTTATCCACTGCCCTAGACACATCCTCATAGAACTCCAGTAAATTTGTCAGACACGACTTCCCTTTAATGAAACCGTGTTGCGTCCGCCCTATCAAGCAATTCCCCTCAAGATGCCTCGCTATTTCCTCCTTAATGACGGTTTCTAACATTTTACCTACCACAGACGTTAAACTAACCGGCCTATAATTCCCCGCCTTTTGCCTGGCACCCTTCTTAAACAACGGCGTAACATTAGCCGTTTTCCAATCTTCTGGCACTTCCCCGGAATCCAGCGACGTCTGGAAAATAACCACCAAGGCATCCACTATAACCTCCGCCATTTCTTTCAGAACCCTCGGATGCATTCCATCCAGTCCTGGGGACTTGTCCACAATCAGCCCCTCCAGTCTGTCGAGCACCACCTCTCTATTAAGACCCTCCATTCCTACCACCTTTCCATCGCTAACACCCGGCAAATTATTCACGTCCTCCTCCGTGAAGACAGAAACAAAAAAGTTATTCAAGACCTTAGCCATATCTCCATCCCCTACCACTAGCTCCCCTTTCTCATCCTCTAAAGGACCAACGTTTACCCTAGCCAGCCTCTTCCTTTTTATATATTTATAAAAACTCTTGCTATCCTTTTTTATATTAAGTGCTAGCCCAGCCTCATAGCTTCTCCTACCCTCCTTTATCAATTTCTTTGTCAATCTTTGTTGACATTTAAACCTTTCCCAATCCTCTTCTCGCCCACTGCTCTTAGCTACTCTAAACTCCTCCGCTTTTAATTTAACACTTTCCTTCACCTCCTTCGTTATCCACGGCTTTTTACCTCTCCTCCTACTGTCCTTTTTAACCATTGGAATAAATTTCTGCTGAGCACCAAGAAAGATCTCCTTAAAGATCCTCCACTGCTCCTCAGCAGACCTACCTTCCAACGCACTCCCCCAGTCCACATTCGCCAATTCTTCTCTCATCCTACCATACTCCCCTCTATTCAAACAAAGGACGCGTGTCTGGGAACCCACTTTCTCCTCCTCCATCTGCACCAGAAACTCCACCATACAATGATCACTCTCTCCAAGAGGATCCTTCACCGCAAGGTCCCTAATTCTACCCGCCTCATTACATAGCACCAGATCCAAGATAGCTCGCTCCCTCGTCGGCTCCAACACACACTGTTCAAGGAAATTATCCCGGCAGCATTCCAAGAACTCCTCCTCGAGCCCACCACGTCCAACATGGGTCGACCAATCAATATGCAGATTGAAATCTCCCATAACTACTGCCGTCCCATTCCTGCACGCTGCACTTATTTGCGCGTTAACAGCCCGCCCCACCTCCAGATCATTATTCGGGGGCCTATAGACGACACCCACTAGCGTCTTCCTCCCTTTTCTGTTCCTAATCTCCACCCACAACGATTCCACTTTCTGCTCCTTGGCTCCGATATCATCCCTTGCTACCACCTTGATACTATCCTTAATCAGCAGAGCTACGCCACCCCCTCTTTCCTCCTGCCTATCCTTCCTAAACACTTGATAACCCTGTACATTCATCTCCCAGTCCCTGTCACCTTGCAGCCACGTCTCTGTAATGGCCACCAGATCGTATCCATTTGTGTCAATCTGCGCCATCAGCTCATCCACTTTATTCCGAATCAAATGACCATTTAAGTGCCCTTAATGTTGGCGAGTCCACTACTGTTGCAGGCCCTCACTTCTCTCTGAGTAAAGAACTAACCTCTGACATCTGTCCTATATCTGTCATCCCTCAATTTAAAGCTATGTCCCCTCCTGCTAGCCATCTCCATCTGAGAAAAAAGGCTCTCATTATCCATCCTATCTAATCCTCTAATCATCTTATATGCCTCTATTAAGTCACCTCTTAACCTTCTTCTCTCTAATGAAAACAGCCTCAAGTCCTTCAGCCTTTCCTCATAAGACCTTCCCACTATACCAGACAATATCCTGGTAAATCTCCTCTGCACCCTTTCCAATGCCTCCACATCCTTCCTATAATGTGGCGACCAGAACTGTACGCAATACTTCAAATGCAGCCGCACCAGAGTTTTGTACTGCAACATGACCTCATGGCTCTGAAACTCAATCCCTCTACCAATAAAAGCTAACACACCGTACACCTTCTTAACAACCCTATCAACCTGGGTGCCAACTTTCAGGGGTCTGTGCACACGGACATCAAGATCTCTCTGCTCAACCACACAACCAAGTAACTTACCATTACCCCATTACCATTGAGATCGACGAGTTGCGGAACGTCAGCAATGCCCGGAGGGAACAATCCACGGAATGGATAGAGGCCGGGGCGCAGAATGGAAGGAGATATTCTCGGTGTCCGATGATAACATCTGCCCAGATTTCAAACTCAACTCAAACCCAAAGTTTTTGTTATCCAGGCTTGTAGAGGAAGTAAGTGGAAATCCGTTGACTGGTAGTGGACAATTAAACAAGTCAGAGGAGCAAGAGGAGAATATATCCACAAATATGTCCCTGTCCTCAGTCATCCTTGGATCAATCTGGATAAGCCTGAGGTGACGCACTTGGGCGGGAAAAGCAAAGCAAGGGAATTCAGGATAACTGACAGAATCCTGGGAAGAACCCAGGATCAGAGGGTCCTTGCCGTGTATTACGCTGGTCTCTTAAGGTAACAGGACAAGTGGATAAAGTAGTTATGAGGCATATGGTGAATACATCCTTATTAGCCGAGGCATAGGTCAGGATTTTCTGACCACGCTCATCCCAAGGCTGGAAAATCCCATCCAAAGTCATCCGGATCTTTGCGTGGTCCGTGGCAGGCAGGATGGAAAAGTTCTGAGGTGGAGTATAAGAGGTTGTGATGAAGCTGTATACAATGCTGACTAAGCCACAGCTAGAGGACTCTGTGCAGTTCTGGTCTCCACGCTATAGGAAGCTTGTGATTGCACTGGAGAGGGTGCGGAGGAGATTCACCAGGATGCTGCCTAGGCTAGAGAGTTTTAGTTATAGATCCTTAGAATCCCATACTCCCACTACTTGCTTCAAACAATGGCACAACCTCAAATGGACCATTGTCCACAGCAAACTATCCAAGCCTCAGGAGAACAGTGACCACGACGCCACACAACCCTGCCACAGCAACCTCTGCAAGACATGCCAGACCATTGACATGGATGCCATCATCTCACGTGAGAATACCACTCACCAGGTATACGGTACATACTCTTGCAACTTGGCCAACGTTGTCTCCCTGATACACTGCAGGAAAGGATGTCCCGAGGCATGGTACATTGGGGAAACCATGCAGACGATACGACAACAGATGAATGGAGACTGCTCGATAATCAC